>JASDQU010435851.1:48806-69887 GCA_032191745.1 Picea mariana
CTTGGGTGATATGTTTTTCATAATCAAGGACTTAGGATATATTTATATCCCTCACTTTAAACTTTATACTTTAGGAATATTAATAAAATATTACTTTGGGATTAAGTCCCCTTAGGTTAGCCCCTTTCCTAGATGATTATCCCCCCTTTCCCTTTATAGTCTATTTTATCCCCCCATACTCTTTTGTCTGTTTGGTTTAGAGTAGTGATGTATATTACTAATATCCAAGTATGATTACATTTTACAAAGATAGGCCCACTGGCCTTCTAACATCCAAACTCTCCAACCTAATAACCACATAGACACTATGGACTCAAAACAAATATATACAAAGGCACTCTTGCCCAAAATGTCCTGCATCACTAGCCTATGTGTGCATTTACATTGACATTAACAATTTGGGTTCAGCCTAGGGGTATTACATTCCCCTCCCCCTTATTTATGCATTGTCCTCAGTGCAATATATACACATATACAATAAAAAATTCAAAAGTCTTCAAAAATATGTGGGTACTCTTCCCGCATAGCATCTTAGTGCTTGCAAGTTATATCATCAGGACCATACCAATTCCATTATACCTTTACTATCTCCCTATGGCTCGATTTCAGGGTTGCTTGAGCACCCGGTCCAATATGAAAATTGGATGCACTTGAAAGTCACCTTATTTCTCCACCTAAATCACATTCCAATCAATTACATGATTAGCATCAGGCACATACTTTTTAATAAAATACACATGGAATTCATTATGAATACACATGAATGCAATTAGTGAAAGCATGTAAGAAACAATACCAATCCTCTCCAAAATTTCAAACGGTCCACAATATCTTGTTGCAAGCTTTGAACAGTTCCCCAACTTCAAGTAACTTCTTTTGGCCTTCACTTTCAAGAACTCATGGCTACCCACTTTAAACTCTCTATGATTTCTTCTTTTTGTCAGCATAAATTTTCTACCTATCTTGGGAATCCTTTAAATTCTTATTTATTTTCACCATCTGTTCCTCCATTCCCTGAGTAATTCTAGCCCAACCACTGCTCTATCTACTGGGTTGTCACAACTCACCGATGTATTTCATTTTCTGCAATATAGTGCCTCAATTTGAATAATATTCAAATATGTTTGATACCCATTATTATAAGAAAATTCTACCAAGTGTAGATAGTCTTCCCA
This sequence comes from Picea mariana, assembly GCA_032191745.1. Taxonomy (NCBI): domain Eukaryota; kingdom Viridiplantae; phylum Streptophyta; class Pinopsida; order Pinales; family Pinaceae; genus Picea; species Picea mariana. The sequence goes on from JASDQU010435851.1 coordinate 49,982, forward strand.
TTTTGATGGTTTATCCATCACATACATCCTTAGTATATCTTCAATCACCTGATTTACCCTCTCTATTTTTCCATCTGACTCTGGATGATATGTTGTCTAAAGTTCATATTTGTTCCAAATCCTTTGAATAATCTCTTCCAAAATTTTGATGTAAACTTGGGTTCTCTGTCAGACACAATTGTCTTAGGCACACCATGTAGCCTACCCATTTCTCTCATGTAGATATTTTCAATTTTGGCTACCTTGTGAGTGAGCATTAATGGGATAAAGTGGGAATATTTAGTAAGCTTATCCACCACTACCATGATGGAATCATGATGCCTGGTTGTTCTGGGTAGCTTAGTTATTAAATTCATTTTCATTTCTACTCAAGAACGGGAAATAGTTGTAGAAAAATAGTTGGGTTTCTATGCTCATCCTTGACTTTTTGACATTCCAAACATCTGGATATATAATCAACCACCTCTTTCTTCATACCCAGCCAATAATATTGGCTTTTGACAACTGCAATAGTTTTCTGGTAACCGGGGTGCCCAGCATAAGGCACATTATGCATCTCTCGTAATACCAAAATTTTCATATCTTGAATATTTCGAACATAAACTCTACCCTTATACATGAGGATTACATCCTCTCTTAGCTCATAATATTCAATTTTCTGCTGCAAAATACCTTGCTATAAATTTTCCTTTATTTCCATGTATTGTTGATCTGATTTTGTAGCCTATAAAATTATGTCTTTCAAATATGATTTTTATAGGCTAATGGTTGTAGTGTGCATTTCATACTCGTTTCAGGAGTACTCTCTATATGTGGTTTGTCTTGATAATGACTAGCCATGCATGTGGGTTGTTTTGAATCTACGGGCTATGAGAAATATATTATCAAAAATGGCATTATCCATTCATTCGTTTAGGCCCTCCTTCTAGCAACAATTCTATTGAGGGGACCAAGATCCTTTGACTCAACAATAGGAACCAAACTCGTCTTAGAGGCCCAATTAGACTCTACAGTGTTTGATGAGTGGAATGGTTTGTAACATACCCAACCAACCACAGGCTGGGTACGCTACCTGTCACAGCCCACCCTTGGACTTATTTCTCATGCTAACCTTCTTTATTTATTAAGGATGCATAAGATAACAGATTTAACGACATGCACAACAATATCTAGCAAGCATGGAAGATCTAAAGATTATGTTAAATGATAATTAAATATACACAACGGAAATATATTCATATACATGTAAGTGACAATTAAACTACACAACGGAATACATTCAAATACATATAGTAATATCACAACAAAGAGCACTTATCTTTATGAAAGAGGACATTGACTCGCTACAGGCCAAAGATGTTCCACCCAATCATAGACATCGTTGCTCTAAATCCCAACAACAGTTTTACCACCGAGCCAGGGCTATGAATCCACAAGGATGGTTCCAGAGTGTAATTAGGTTCCCAAACCAGTCAGCTCTCAGAATCTCATAGATTTCCCAACACCCACAACAATCCAAGTACCCAACTCTCTTCTACCCATCTTGTTCCGCCTGAGAGAATGGACCTTCACCCTTCTCTATCATGAAGTCCCTCAGGCAGTCCTTCTCCTTTCTGCTAGGGCTTCCAGCACATCTAGTCCAGAATCTCAATGTTGGAACTCTCAGGACTCGCAGTTGTGAGAAAAATAGGGCACGGGCCATGCATTTCAGACATGCAGGCCCCAGGTCATGGCTAGATCACACTAGTGACCACTACAGCCAACTATCTCATGGCTAATTTCTTTAGCATCTMTGTTTCCTTTCTCAAGCTAAGACGTAGGTGATGATGGATCAATGGACGAGTCAAGGGGGGTGCATGGGAGTGCATGATGGAATAGTGAGTCAGGGAATGGGAAAACAGTGAACACATCATTAGTCCGACCCCCCCATCAGACCAAAGGTGGGTTTAATTAACCTCATGGGGAAAAAAATAACCTCATGGCATTCCCCAAGAAGTTCACGTAATCGATATACTCCCTTAGACAAAAGGGTAATAAGAAAAAATAGGAATAAACACTTAGTCCCTCAAGCTCCCTCTCTTGTGGAATCATAGCCCCCTATAACTCTATTCCTTGTCCATCTAGCAGCCAACAATGTATTTATTATTATTAATGATCAAAACATTACATTTCTTGGGCATATTGGTCCTTCAATAATTGTTTGGGCACTCTGGCCTCTCAGCATTGTAACAATACATTATTTAAAATGGGGGTTCAAAAACTTGAGGTGTTACATCCCCTCCCCCTTATTTTGGCACTATCCTCAGTGCATATACAAAACAGAGATCAAAATCTCAAATTTATTCAAAAAATTTGTGGGTACTCTGCTCGCATGGCATATTCATGCTCCCAAGTAGCATTTTTAGGACTATAGCAGGTCCACTGAACTTTTACCAGTTCTATAACTCAATTCTGGAGCATTTTGACTTTTCTGTCCAACACCCGCACTGGCTGAACCTGAAAGTCTCCCTCCATCTCTACCTAAATCAGATGCTAATCAATAACATGGTTAGGATCATGTACACATTTCTTTAGTAAAGATACATGCAATACATTATGCACATTAATGGAAGTAGGCAATGCAAGCATGTATGCAACCAGCCCTATTCTGTCCAATATTTCGAATGGACCATAGAATCTGGCTACCATCTTTGTATGACTACCCAATTTCAAAGAGCTCTTCTTGGGCTTCACTTTCAAAATTACATGCTCCCCTACTTTAAATTCTCTAACTGTCTTTYTCTTGTCTTCATAAACTTTTTGTCTATCCTGAGATGCCTTTAAATTCTGCTTAATCTTGACCACCTAGTCTTCCATGTCCTTCAACAACTTCAGCCCAATTTCCACTCTATTTATTGGGTTGTCCCAACTCATTGGAGTATTTCATTTCCTACCATASAAGGATTCAAATGGGATAATTTTCAATGAAGATTGATACCCAGTTTTATATGAAAACTCAACCAAGTGTAAGTAATCTTTCCACTTAGATGGCTTATYCATCACATACATTCTCAACATGTCTTCAATTATTCGATTGACCCTCTCTGCTTGCTCATCTTTCTGGGGATGATATGTTGTGCTAAAGTTTAGATTTRTGCMAAATCCTTTAAACAATCACCTCTATAAATTGGAGGTAAACTTTGTATCTCTACCCGAGACAACTGTTCTAGGTATCCCATGCAACCTAGCAATTTCCTTCATGAAATTTTTTGGAATATTAGTTGGTGTATGCGTTGTCTTCACAGGCACAAAATGAGCAGCCTTTGTTAAATTGTCAACCACCACGATGATTGAATCGTGTTACTTATTTGTTCTAGGTAATCCTGTGATGAAATCTATGATGATCACTTCCCATTTCTTCTCTGGAATTGGAAATGGATGAAACAAACCCATTGGGTGCCTATGCTCAACCTTCACTTTATGGCATTCCATACATCGAGCGATGTAATCCACAACATCCTTCTTCATTCCCAGCCAAAAGAACTAGCTTCTTACTGTTGTAATTTTTTTATGGTAATCAGGATATCCAACATAAGGAACATCATGCATTTCCTTCAGTACCAAATTCCTCAGTTATCCAGAACTAGGAACATAGATTCTATTTTTATGTATGAGGAATCCATCTTCCTTTATCTCGTACTCCTTTATTTTCTGTTGTACATCTGCTTGCTGTAATTTTTCCTTTACCTGTAGGTAACGACGATCTGTAACAAGACCATCTAAAATTCTGCTCTTCAAGTCTATATGATGCATACTGACAGCAGTAGCATGCATGAGATGCACTCTCCTACTAAGTGCATCAACAACTTTATTCTCCTTTCCCTTGATATGCTTGATATCGAAGTCATATTCACTTAAAAATTATAGCCATCTTGTTTTCCTGGAATTCAAGGTCGGTTGTTTGAAAAGATATTTCAGACCAATGTGGTATGTCCTTAATTCAAATTTATTCCCCATGAGATAATGCCTCCACATCCTTAAGGCATGAACAATGGAAGTAAGTTCCAAGTCGTGTGTGGCATAGTTCCTCTCATGTTCCTTAAGCTTTCTGGACTCATATTTAATGACATGTCCATTTTGCATGAGGACTCCCCCAAGTCCTTCCTTACAATCATATGTACATACGACAAAACTTTCATTTGGGTCGGCAATATTTAACATAGGCTCACTAGTAAGTAATTCCTTCAACATATTAAAATTCTTTTCACACTTGAGTGTCCATTCAAATTTAGTTCCCTTCTTTTGCAAATAGGTGATGGGGTGAGCAATCTTAGAGAACCCTAATATGAACCTTCTATAGTAGCCAGTTAATCCCATAAAATATCTGACGTCTGACACATTTCTGGGTGTTGGCAATCCTCTAATGGATTCAATCTTCTCTAGATATACTACTATGCTCTGCTCTGAAATAATGTGTCCCAAGTAATGGATTTTCTTTTGATAAAAGGAACACTTACTCAACTTGGCATACAACTGATGTTCTCTCAATACTTGCAATACTAATCTCAAGTGATGTTCATTTTCCTCTTCAGACTTAGAATAGATAAGTATGTCATCCAGGAATACTATGACAAACTTGTCCAAATAATTTCTGAATATCCCATTCATTAAGAGCATAAAGACAATTGGTGCATTAGTCAGTCCAAAAGGCACCACTACAAATTCATAATGCCCATACCTGGTCCTAAAGGTTGTCTTATGAATGTCTTCTTCCTTGATTCTTACCTGATGGTATCCTTCCATCAGGTCAATCTTTGAAAATATCTTTGCTCCTCTTAGCTGATCAAAGAGCTCATCAATTTGGGGTAGAAGAACTTGTTCTTTATAGTGTACTTGCTCAATTGTTTAAAGTAAATACACACCCTCAAGTTTCCATCCTTCTTTTTGACAAAAAATATTCGAACTCCCCAAGGTGAAACACTTGGACGGATGTACCCTTTCCTCAACAATTCGTTCAAATGCATTTGTAATTGTTTTAGCTCTGGTGTGCTCATTCTGTAAGGTGTTTTTGACATCGGGGCAGCTCCTGGCACTAAATCAATTGATAAATCTATCTCCCTTCTTGGTGGAAATCTGGGTATTTCTTGGAATACATCTTCAAATTTCTGTAGCACTGAGAAATATTCAAGGCTTGGCCCCTTTGTATCAACTGGCTCCTCCACATGGGCTGCATATAGTTGACATCCTTTTCTAAAACACCTTTTCAATTGTAAGGCCGAAATCTCCCTTATAGAGATGGGTCTTGGAACTCCTTTCACAGTGCTCTATTTTCCATTTCCATCAAGACATGTAAATGTCTTGTTATGACAATCTAGGACAGCATGATGCTTTTCCAACCAATCGATCCCAACCATAATATCATAAGACCCCAATGGTATGACATTTAGATCAGTACTAGTATTCAAGCCATTAAGACTTATGGAACAAATTTTGACCATATCATGGATTCTTCTTTTGGTTCAAGTGGCTAACTGAACCCAACTTCTTTTTCCAAGTTTACTTTTCTCAAAATGTAATCTATCCACTATCTTAGGGTCAATGTAACAATGTCTTTCTCTTGAATCAATAAAAATAAAAACAGGTTGATTTATGCTCTTACCTTCCACCTCGGTCATATTGGATTGGTACTCTTCTTGTTGATCATTTAAAGTTACATAGATTCTCCCCATATCTCTGACTATTGTAGCGTCTTGGATGTTGTGCACGATGTTCCCTCTTTCCTTTATGTGTGGGAAATCCTTGTACATGTGATCTTCCTTGCATCCCCAACAATGTATTGGTGCTCTTCCCCTTTTTCCCAAGGAGTCTTCCTTCTTGAAATTATCCTTAGCATACTGATCTTGATGATTTCTATTAGGCTTATTCCTATTGAAGGGAGGTTTGAATCCTTTCCTCCTCTAATCGGACTTCGAATTCTTCTTGTCTTTCTGAGATTTCTGCAGGGATTCTCTTCCCTGGCCTTGTTCATAAAAGTATTTAGCCTTCCTGATGGCCTCAATCAAGGTCATGGGTTCATCATACTTGATCTTTTCCTTATAGAAGGCTAGAAATCCACTTAGAAATATTTGTATTTTCACATTCTCATCACCAATGAACCTGACATACTTTAACAATCCCAAGAACTTCTTCTTGTATTCTGCCATAGTCATGCTTTCTAACCTGAGTTCAAAGAAATCTTGCATTTTATTTTCATATAAATGCTCTGAGAGGTACTCCTTCTAGAAGTACTTCTTGAACTATTTCCAAGTGATCCTACTTTCATTAACATGTTCCACTTGCTTCAGTTGGTCCCACCACACTGCAACTTTCCCATGTAAATGGTAGGTGGAAATCCTGGCTTCCAGGTTTGATGAATAGTTATGCAACTGAAAATATCTCTGGAGCCCAAGAAACCATGCTTCAGAGTCATCCTCCCTTTCTCTTTCACCATCGAAGGAAGGTGGCTTGAGCTTCCTCAAGTCTTCTTGAAAACTATCTATCTCTTGTTTCCCTCTCTGGTGTCTGATAGGAGACACTTATGGGATACTTACGGGATCATCCGATGCACAAAAATTCCTTCCTAAGTAAGGAGGTGAGTGGAATCCATGAGCTCTGCTAGAACTTTTGGAATAACCAGCTCTTCCAAGAGCATATCCTCTTTCCTGACGCCTACCTTCTTCCTCTTGTCTTGAGTTTGATTCCTTCTTCATTTTCCTCTGCAACTGATTTAAAATCTGCAACACTCGATCATTTATCTGACTTTTCTCTCTCATCAGTCTCTCATTATCTTCTTTGTAGCTCTGCACTTCCATATTCAAGCTTCTTACCGTTTCTATCAACATTTCCTGTTCTCCTTTTTCCTTGCATCCGTTGGACTCTGTCTCTGCATTACAAATTATAGTATTATAGCCTTTGGCCTCCTTTTCATGACTGAAGTCTCCCTCGCCTTCTCCCATTTCCTCAACATGCATCCTGAGTTGATGTGCTTAAGCCTCTTAATTATGCAAAATGTGCAAGTGACCATTTTGTTAGAATTATGCATATGATAGACAAAATTGTCAAATCATGCTACAAGTCTCTTTCTTGTTTATGGATATCATATCCCCATTCTTCGAAAATAAGAGTGTCATGTTATCCCTAGCTGACACAGAGTTCACCCTATGCAAGCACTTCCTTTTCACTTTTTTGTCTCAGAGACAACCAATTCGGCCCTTAGCCTTCCTTCCTCAACTCTCAACCTACATATGATGAAGTCTATGACACTACACTTAGCTGAAAAAGCGCTTGTCCAGAGCTTCAAGACTTCGGAGCTTTTATCCAGGACCAGATCAATGGTCATCGTCCTCTTTCGTGATCAATGATCGGGATCTTATTCGAGACTTTGCGCTTCAGGAGTATCAACTTTTCTTTCTTGCCTCATCCCAGTATGCCTTTACCCAGGGTTCCTCATCTTCTGACAAGTGTCCTCCCACAGATCAGCGGATATGAATCATTTTGGCGTTTCGAGCTTTAGAAGTTTTAAACTTCCCTCCTACACTTTCTCCTAGAGTGATTTTACACACAGTCAACGATCCCTCGATGGGTCCTCTTGAATCGAAAGTCAATATATATACTCCAACCTTCGAGATTTTTCGACCCAACTATCCTGTCATCTCCTTCCCTTCCTAAGTTCTCGGTCTTCCATATTGCACGTTCTATCACCACATGGTGAAAAGTTGGAAACGGACACATGGCCCAATCAGGACGGTGACACGTGTCATGTTCTAATTGAATTTTCAATGTTACAAATGCCCAAAAATTACTGACACATGGAACACATCCCATGTGTCCACATCATCCCCGGTGATTTCATCGTGCCTTATCACTTCGGCTCTTTGGACATCGGGGATTAGGGAGTTTTCAAACTAGCACAATTCCAATTCTCCCAAACTTTGAATTCCTGAACTGGCTAATCTTTCGCCACGTGTCCTCCTAGATCGGACGACTAGGCTTCACTTCGGTTCTTCACCCGGAGTCCATAGATCTTCTCCACATCTCCTCCTCAATTTAACGACTATGATTTCTTTGGGGTTTCAGACTTCAGAGATATCAAAATTCAACCTTTTTCCTTCAAAATATTTTTATCTGAAGTTCGCGATCTTCTGACGCGGGTCCTCTGTGAATCGATGACCACGATTCCTTTGGGACTCCGAACCCCAGAAATCTCAAATTTCAAGCTTATTTGGCCCCACTGGATTTTATCCAAATTCATGGATCTGGTTACGTGGGGCTCTTGGCAAATCAATGGATGAGATCTTCTCGGATGATCGGACGGTCGAGGTTTTCTTCGACTCTCCAACTCTCTCAGCTTTGGGAGTCTCAAACCTCAACTGAAAATATTTTAAACAGATTCCTCCGGAGTTACTAATATGCTAACATGTAACCTATGGGCAATCGACGGTTAGGATCTAATTCAGACGATCCGACAGTCAACGTTTACTTCGGGTCTCCAGCTCTCTGAGCTTCAGGAGTCTCAAATCTCAACTTATTCTCACTCATTATTTCCCGAAGTTCTTTCACCTGGAGCACATGATCAGTTGATGCATGTCCTCCTATGGATCAATGGTCCCCAACTACTTCGGCTATTCAGAGTTTCAGTGTTTGAGCCCTACCAATCACATCGTTGCATTCCTTTCAATTTGTGAAGGTATGCATCAATGGTTTGGACTAACCCGCTTTTCGCCCTACAATTCTCTTCTTGCTGACACATAACCCCCTGCCAGGGAAACCATGGTTTGGATTGCGGAACCCCCTTGGGAAATTATCTCCCATGCAACTCGGTTCCCTAGAATCCCTATTGTCCATTGATCTCTTTCTCCAATGGGATCCGACGGTCGTGACCTTAACCTTGCCTCCTTTTCATTGGACGACCCCTATTTACCTATCCTCCGATCCAATGATCTTGGATCTCCCCGATTCTACCATGGCAATTGTTCCCGAATTAAAAAGGAATGGTCACAATCCTTCAAACCCTCAAAGAGGTTCTATGACATTCTGTCTCCTACATAGCATCGAAAACGTCATTCCTCCTAATCTTTTCAACTTCACGGTCATATTTCGATCTCGAACATGAGATTCTAACTAACAGACCTGACCCATACTAGCCTGATGTTTCAACTAGAATCTCTCATACCAATCTGTAACATACCCAACCACCCACAGGCTGGGTATGCTACCTGTCACAACCCGCCCTTGGACTTCTTTCTCATGCTGACCTTCTTTATCTATTAAGGATTCATAAGATAACATATTTAATGACATTCACAACAATATCTAGCAATCATGCAATATATAAAGATTATGTTAAATGATAATTTAATATACACATCGGAAATACATTCATATACATGTAAATGACAATTAAACTACACATTGGAATGCATTCATACAGAGATAGTAATATCATGAAAGAGAGAACTTATCTTTATGAAAGATGACACCAACTGGCTATATACCAAGGACGTTCCACCCAACCATAGACACCATTGTTCTAAATCCCAACAATAGTGTCACCCCCGAGCCAGGGATATGAATCCACAAGGACGGTTCTAGAGTGTAATTGGGTTCCCAAACCAATCAGATCTCAAGCTCTCACAGGTTTCCCAACACCCACAACAATCCAAGTACCCATCTTTCTTCTACCTAGCCTGTTCCACCTGAGAGAATGGACCTCCACCCTTCTCTGCCACACAGTCCCTTAGGCAATCCTTCTCCTTCCTGCCAGAGCTTCTAGCATAGCTGGTCCAGAATCTCAATGTTGGAACTCTCAGGACTTGCAATTGTGATAAAAACATGGCATAGGCCAATGCATTTCAGACATGCAAGCCCCAGGTAATGGTTGGATAACACCAGTGACCACTACATCCAACTATCTCATGGCTAAGTTCTTCAACAACTCCATTTCCTTTGCCAATCTAAGACACAAGTGATGATGGATCAATGGATGAGTCGGGGGGGTTCATGGGAGTGCATTCATGGGTGTGCGTGAGGGAATAATGAGTGAGGGAATGAGAACACAGTGAACAAGTCATCAGTCCAACCCCCCCCCATCAAACCAAAGGCGGGTTTAAGTAACCTTGTGGGGAAAAAAAAGAACCTCTTGGCCTTCCCCAAGAAGTTAACGTAACCAATCTCCTCCCTTAGACAAAAGGGTAATAAGAAAAAATAGGAATAAACACTTAGTCCCTCAAGATCCCTCTCTTGTGGAATCATATCCCCCTATAACTCTAGTCCTTGTCCGTCTAGCAACCAACAATGTATTCATTATTATTAATGATCAAAACATTACATTTCTTGGGCATATTGTCCCTTCAATAATTGTTTGGGCACTCCGGCCTCTCAGCATTGTAACAATACATTATTTAAAACAAGGGTTCAAAAAAACTGGGTGTTACATGGTTCTTCCTATCTTTTGATCTGACCAATGTACCGATGGGATTTACTAGTGATTGACAGGGTATCCTTTTGTGAAAGTTCCTCCTTCAGGTTAAACGATTCTCTTTTTGTCTTTTTTATTATTAGACGATTCTGAAAAAACAAGGGGGTGATGNGTCTAGCAACCAACAATGTATTCATTATTATTAATGATCAAAACATTACATTTCTTGGGCATATTGTCCCTTCAATAATTGTTTGGGCACTCCGGCCTCTCAGCATTGTAACAATACATTATTTAAAACAAGGGTTCAAAAAAATTGGGTGTTACATGGTTCTTCCTATATTTTGATCTGACCAATGTACCGATGGGATTTACTAGTGATTGACAGGGTATCCTTTTGTGAAAGTTCCTCCTTCAGGTTAAACGATTCTCTTTTTGTCTTTTTTATTATTAGACGATTCTGAAAAAACAAGGGGGTGATGCTATAAACCAACTAATAGAGAAAATAATTAACTACTAAAGAATGTTGATCTTGTGATAACCCTCATTCTCTAGCATGCAGACAACGGTATTCACACCTATTACAAGTCTAGTAATAATACATTAACTTGTTGGTATTTCAACATTGACTGAGATAATAATTATTGAAATAAAATACACATGCAATAAATATAAGTGCAAGAAAAATATTTTCCTTAGCTCTACCATCAATCACATCTTAACACTATTGGAAGATTGGTTGTTGTCATTGATGTCAACCCTAGTCATTGGTTTTGGACCGCAATATTGATGAAGGTATTTGGACATGAAGGACAGTGCACATGTAGACACAAAACCCATGGATGGATAGTATACATCATGTTGTTTCTGGTAGTAGGTGGTATTTCACGTGGATCCTCATGGTTCAGGAGAAATGAATTTTTGAAGATGACAAAGTGAATTGAACAAGGAAGTATAGGTTGGCCCTGAAGATAATTAAAGAAAATAATTACAAAATAAGAAAGTGTCAGGTTGACCCTAATGTTAAAAGGAAGTGAAATAAAGGGTATAAATACATATAATTATACATTCATTTTATATACACAAGTTTGAAGCCAAATTTCAGAGGATATCTGAAGTAAAGAAGTCCGAAATTCAAAGGAGGATGAAGTCTCTTGGTAATGTGTTCTAAGGTATGTTATTTACAGGTCATCTTACCATTTTCGCTATAACTTTTTTTCTAGAACGATTCAGATGGTGAGATTGGTATGGTATTGAGAAGACATGTATAGGTACCTATGGTAAAAATTTCATCTCTTTATTCACTATAATGTTGGAGATACACTCTATGGAAGATAGGGTATTTGACTAGTCTTGAAGCTAGTCATAAACAGGTGTTCCGGATAAAAGAGTCATAACTTCTTCATAGATAATCCAAATGAATTGAGACAAATTTCATTGGAAATAGTACTGGATTTAGTTTMTTGTGTGTGAATTTCATAATTTGATGTTAAATATTGAGCGTGGGGCATTCTGTACAAGTTCTCTCTCCTGAATAAACTAGAATTGAATAAGTTCTACCATTCTCTCTATAACTTCTTTTTGGGAAGGATTCAAGGAGTGAAACTTTGAGGAGTTTCATAGAATACATTGAGTAATATTATCTATAGTATCAAAGTATTCTAAGAATTGAAGAATTGCAGAAGTTGAAGAAGTCTCAGGAAGCATTATCAGGTTCTATGTGATGGTTGCTTGATGGTGATGATTTAATGTAAAGTTTTATTATCTCTCATATATTATTGGTTGGAAGGAAGGGGAAAGGATGGAGAGGTCAAACCTCTAGTGATATTGGAGTATTTTGTCTTCCTGTTAGAGTTTTATCCCTCCCTTTATATTTGGAATATGTAGCTATCTTTGGAAGTCATTAATTCCCTTGAACAATAACTATTGATTATTTCTCATATATTGTGCATGGTGTATTGTGGTGTATTGGTGTAAATCTTCTACTATTGTTCATTGCTCATTGGATATAATTGAATATATAATATGGTTGAAGTATAAGTTGGAATTTTTTTTAAATTGTACTTGATACTAATTCACCCCTCTCTCAGTATCATCAATTGGTATCAGAGCGGGCTACCTTTAGTACATTTTAACCACTGGAAGGAAGATCCTAAGAAGAAATGGAAGACAACATTCCAAATGAGATTCCAGTATTTAATGGAAGCAATTTTGAGTACTGGAGTAATAGAATGGAAACTTACTTAAAATATCTTGGGGAAGATGTTTCTTGTGTGAGAATTTTAGAATCTGATGTTAAATATTGAGTGTGGGGCATTCTGTACAAGTTCGCTCTCCTGAATAAACCATAATTGAATAAGGTCTACCATTCTCTCTATAACTTCTTTTTGGGGAGGATTCAAGGAGTGAAACTTAGAAGAGTTTCAGCGAATACATTGAGTAATATTATCTATAGGATCTAATAGGATCTAACTATTCCAAGAATTAAAGAATTGCAGAAGTTGAAGAAATATTAGGAAGAATTATCAGGTTCTATGTGATGGTTGGTTGATGGTGATGATTTAATGTAAATTTTTATTATCTCTCATATATTATTGGGTGGAAGGAAGGGGAAAGGATGGATACGTCAACTCTCTCTTGATATTGGAGGATTGTATCTTCCTTTTGGAGGTTTATCCCTCCCTTTATATTTGGAAGCTGTAGCTACCTTTGGAAGTCATTACTTCCCTTGAACAATAACTATTGATTATTTCTCATATATTGTGCATGGTGTATTGTGGTGTATTGGTGTAACTCTTCTACTATTGTTTATTTCTAATTGGATATAATTGAATATATAATCTGGTTGAAGTATAAGTTGAATTTGTTTTGAAATTGTAATTGATACTAATTCACCCACCTCTTAGTATCATCAAACACAACGACTCTCTTTTCATCGTTTAGAACAAAAGAACTGTTTAAAGTATTGAAAATATAGCTTGTCAATAGATTCAAAAAAATTTACTCGTTACAGCATCAACTACTGAATTCAAAGATAAAAGTAGTTCCTCCTCAATCCAATCACATAACGCCTTTGATGAAAATAAAAAATTTCTTTGGTTCTAAACAAAACTTCTTAATTAAAGTTGCTCAGAAATAATTCTTTACAATTCTCAAAAAAGAGGGTCTTTCCAAAAACCATCGACCCTTCCAAAAAGGTTGGTCCCCCTATTTATAAAGAATCACTAACTTAAAATAGCTACCTAAAATTTTGTGTTAAGTAAAACAAAAGAATGACACGTGGTGCTTGATCTCTTTGTTCTCTTGAGGTCATCTAGTGGTTCTACTAGAGTGGATGATTCTTCTCCTACTCTCACCACTTGATGAAGAGATCCTCACATGTGTTAGCACATGGAAAATTGTGTTGGTCCATCAGGGCTAAAAGGGTTTTCTTTATCTCTATTTCTCGTTCTCTATATCTAATCATGTTGGCACTTAACCACTGCAGTAATGCACATGTCTTGATAGGATGTTCCATAAAATTATTTATCTAACCTGGTGTCATGCTTTCCACCTCCACAATCTTCACTTCCCATGCTGAGTCTTGTTTTGCATGTCATTTGACTATGTCATGCAAAGAGACAAAGTCTTTAGGTGATCCAAACTTTGGAAGGCCAATGTCTTTCATCTCCCAATTGATATTCTCCCAACTTTTCTCTCACTCAACACACCTTTCATGTATCTTTCATTGAGGTTCCTGGGCCATACTTACCTAGTATTTGGCTGCCTTCCTCATTTGGGAGATGTTACTATCCATCAGCACTCGAATTCCATGCTCCTCTGTGTCTCGACCCTTCTATACTGCACTGATATAATCTATTCGCTCCACATCCTGGTATGCCTTCTCATATCATCTCTCCACGTATTTACAAGTTTCTAGCGCCTTGAGAGTGTCTTCTTGAAAATCAGCTACGTATGCAGTGAAGAGATGTCTTTTGTTCATGAATTGTGCGTATGCTTCTCGGAATTCACTCTTCAGAAAAATTGACGCTTGCGTTGAGTCCTGGTAATATTTTGCTAGATGGTGCAAATGGTCTAGCTCCTTCTTTGTGGTGGCTAGTTCATTTTCATCTTTTTTTTCTCAATCCAACATGGCATCAATTATATCCATCCCTACACCAATTAGCTCAATTGTCTTAGCATTTTCTGTGTTGAGTTGTTTTTCTTTTATGGTGATGAGAAGCGTGTTGTCAAGCGTGAGCCTCCTTTTCTTGGTTTTCCTTCTCATTATAGCTTTCCTCTTTCTATCATAAGAGATTGCCTATATATTGGCAACCTCATCCATGGGCTCAAGGATCTGTTGGTCTCCCCAGGTCAAAGCGTTGCCTAGACTTCTCGTTGTATAAATTTATTCTATGACCGACTCTTATACTTCTTTAACAAGGGAAGCTTTTGTATGGTCTGGTGACTTGTCCTCTTCCTAGTGTCTGTCAGTTGGTGGAGTGTCAGTCTTATATGGGGATATCGTCACAAGCTCAACACTAACTTGGTGATCGATTGTTGAGGTGTCAATCTCTAGCTGCTGCAATTCCTCTTCTTGTTCACCAGAGCCTAGCTCATACTTGGAGTTGTCTTTTGGAGTCCTCGATAGGTCAAGAAATTCAGTGTCTAGGATACTCTCAGCCTCATGGTCTCCTTGCAGAGAGTTTATAATCGAAGCATAGGGAGTTGGAGCAGATGTCCCCCCTGGGTCTTTCTCCTCTGTGATTGGTATTAGAGTTATAAGCAAGACCTATGAGCTCTCTTCATCATCATAGATGGTAATTAGATCAAAGAGGATGTTAGGAACACYTATTTCACCTGATGTTCTTGGAATCCCCTGTTGGGATGGAATAGTTACCAGTGATATAGATTATGGGGATGGAACTCTGGGGTTTTCTGGATCAACAGTTCCCTCCAATGGGGTTGATTCTGAGCCATTTAGCTCCTCTTAGATGTTGATTGTGTCAGTCAGGGTGATCCTTATAGGTTCTAACAGTTAGGGATCATTTTCTAACCTCTGGATGACTCTTTGGGATTATTTTAACAACAACATCCTCCTCCTATGTTCCTCTGTGGCTTCGACTGCTCTGTTCTCTTCCCTAACCTTGAGATCTTCTTGAGCCATCTGTTCTATCATTTCAACTTGATCATCCATACTCATCACTTTAAATATAGTCATATTTGGGTTAGATTTTCTCTATAGCACCTCCTCCTACTCCTAAGCACATTCTATAAAGATTTCATCTTCAAACTTATCGTGTGTCATGTTTGGAGTACTAGGCCTCTAGGTTCATGTTTGCGAAATCGTCCTATGGGGAATCTATATTCCAGTCGGCTCAAACCCTCTTATTTATCTTGCAGAATATCCTTCATAATGTAAAACCCTATATGGAAACCATAGGGTATGAATGCTTGCTTCTTGTCTTTAACTAGAGTGGCATTATAGCCCTGCAGGATGGTTTGGTAATGGATTTCTCCCACGACAAGTTGGTATGGGACGTGAGCGGGGAGTAAATGTGGTGTGTCGGTCACCCCAAACACCATGATATAATTTGTGGTTTCCTCTAAGTACCAGTGGCCTACTTTTGAGATCATTTTCTTGGTCACTGCTGAAAGTCTTGGGCATTCTTTCTTAAAAATAATAAAATATGCCCGAGCTATAAATTCATCACAGATGAGAGCATAATATTTTTTGTACCTATTTTCCCACAGAATGTTTAAGTATACATGTACAGGTATCTCGATGACATGCCAACCCAGATTCATGCATGCGAAGAAGTTCCTTATGCAGATTACGTCTAGTAGGTACGATGCCATGTGAAAAGAAGGTGTTTCTCCATCCTTTGGTATCTGGGCCTGCAATATATTGGTGCTCAATGTTTTTGAAATGATTTCTCGCCAGTTGAAAATTATCCAAGATATGGCCATAGTATATTCCATGGGTATCCATTCCTCTGAAAACTTGGTGCAATCCTTCTCCTCATACAATCAGTAGATTATATCCATTAAATAAATGTATGGCTCCCTTAGGTTTGTTGTTCCATACCATTCGTTGCTCTAGTTTGTGAATTTTTTGTCTTCCTTCCACCATGAGGCCATCAATATGCTGGTGTCATGGAACTCATAGAATTTTACTATGAAATCAGTGTTTAATCGCTCCTTCGGGTCCTTGATCTTGTAGTGTTTATGGATCTTCGTCGGGAGAAAAACACAAACGCATCTGCCATTCTCATCATTGACCAGGCATTCCATTCCGTCTATATGGTTGATTATCCACCCCAGGGTCTCAATATAGGGCAAGACTGAGGTTTGGAAGGTTACCATATGTAGGCATGAACACCGGATGTTCGAAAAAACCTAGTCGTTGAGTGTCCTTACATATGGTTCGTTGTGGGGAATAAATTCTGGGTAATCTTCCTGGTTAATCATGTTGAACAAATCTCCCTACTGCGGGAGCATTATCTTTAACCCAATGCTCGCCTCTGTGTCACCAAGTGCATTGGGATGAGAAAATGACTTCTTAGTAGACATTATGATGATCGATTCCTCTTTATTAGAAAACTCCAACTACCTCGTAGTGTTGGGAGAAGATCCTTCACCGACCTCTGTTTTTTTCAATTTTGGTGCCCTTGACAAGCATCGGGTCGTTGGCTTCCTTGGGGGCATTTTCCTGTAGAAAGAGCAGAGTTAGACACCGTATTCCATAGATGATACTAATATATAAATAAAATGTGACCACCAAAATAATAAAATCAATACATACCTCTTCTTCACACTAGATTAACTTGGTTTTGAAATTTTGAGAATTGAGTGGAACTCTTGAGATGCTCTTTTCGATCCTTTGACTGCTCTAAGAATGAGAAACTATTGTATAGAATGTTGGGGTTTGAAACTTTCTTCGTAATTTAAACACAGAGAATACTTACCTTGTCGCATCAATTCTTCAATTTAGGGCGTAAAATCAGTTTTACACAATCTGTCACCAAGATATGTATTATGTTCAGGATTAAATGCGATCATAGTTTGGCAGCACAGGAGCGGGCTATGTTGTGGTTCATCAAAAATTTCAAATTTTCGTTATTCGGTCGGTGCATGGGAACATAATTTATGTAGAGAGAAACATTAATTGGCCTACTAAATGATAGAATCCAATCTTATTTTGTGTTGAAAATGTCCCATCATTCTGCTAATTTAAACGAGTGGATCGGGGGTCAGCATTTTTCTTAGACAATTTTTGTTGATATATTTTAGAAAAAACTATGATGCCGATCCATCTAGTCATACAGTGCTGATGTGGAAATTTTGACCTGGAAGCTCAACTAGGACACGGTGAAATCTAAGGTGACTCAAGGTGAAACTAGGTCGTACAAATTTCCTACGCGACAAAGACACGTGGTGTTTGAATTTGGCTCCTTCGCCTAAGAGTTTATTCGGAACTGGGGATCTTTCATCAGATATGTGCTTTGACAAATAGGTGTTAGTCCACCAATGTTGAAGAATTATCAAGGATCAATGATTGGTGAGATGTTGAAACAAGTGTTCCCGTATTACCCCTATCAAAACTTGTCGATGTCGAAAATGCATCGATGATCGGTGCTCAACGATGTGTCAATGCGAAAATTTCCACAATTTAAATCTTTGGGATTTCACAGAATCCAAAAAATGCATCATTAATCAATGATCATAGGTTTTTTATGGCTCATGTTAGTGTTTTTCCCTTTCATATTCCGCCGATGTCGATGGGATATTGACAATTTTCTGCAAACTTCTTCGCGAAAATAGTTAGAAATCGGCACACTCCTCCTTCATTTTTTTCCTGATGCTTATGATACATCGAAGATCAGCGATTATCATTTCTATGTGGTCATTTTACTACTCAGATCTCACCGATGTCGAAAATAGGTGTGTGGATCACAATTTTAGCTATGAATTCTTAGTTAAAATGCCAAGTTCTTTTTAGAAAAAAAAGCTTCAATTCAACAGGCCCAAATAAATATGAATTTGATCGATGATGAGACATGGAAACAAAACTTAATGATCCCTACACAACGGACTCAACTCAGAAAGAATAATAAAAAGAAAACAAGTGGTACCCAAAAGAGAAAAAAAATTCAAAAGCTTTTAGGGTGTGTTGAGCGCTCAACACATCCTTTAGTTGATCGAAAAGATCATTTATACTTGGTAGAGGATATTTTTTCTTCATAATCACCTTATTCAACTTCTTGAATTCAAGGCAAAGCCTCAATGTATTGTTGACCAAAATTTGGTCACCTATACATTCCCACTCCTCGAATAATAATAATAATAAAATGATATCGAATGATGAAAATTTTTGAACTATTATGAGTTCATTGTGTATTCCGTGATATCATCTTCTCCATGCATTTTTTGGATCTAAAATCCGATTTTGTATGCTCAAGATATCCATTTTTAAAGTTTAATCAATGTCTTAAAAGGTGCTTCTTCAATGTGCAAAAAAGTTAAATTTTCTTGGAATTGAGAACTCTTGGAACCATGAATTGTCTCGGAATCATGGTACACATCCTTTACTTATTTTATAAACTCTCTTCATCTCATCCCACACTTCAAATTATTTTCAAAATCTCCACTCTCCTTATACCTCCTCTTTGTTGAATTACTAAGAGGGGCAGTGAATCAGTAATAGAGCAATTTAATCCTTTTTAACCATCTTAACCCACTTTCCTTATTTTAGGGTTAACTAACTTCTAACCACTTGTCCAATTAGTAATTTATCCATTAACTTTATTATTTAAATAATTTATTTTGTATCCACTTTGACTTATACTACACTCATCACTTCATTTTACCTCAAGGGGTTGCCTTCTAACCATCTTAAACCACTTTCCTTATTTTAGGGCTAACCCACTTCTGACCACTTGTCAACTTAGTAATTTCTCCATTAACTTTATTATTTAAATATATTTTTTTGTATTCACTTTGAATTATAGTACACTCATCACTTCAATTTATTATTTACCTTCTAAAAATCTCTTAAACCACTTTGACTACTTTGACCTTTTAGGGCTTCTAGATGACTCATGAGAGTTCTCCAACTTCACATGGCCATAACTCTCTAACTGTGAGGAGTTATGTGATGTTCCACATACCACCAGAAATGGAATGACATGTACTATTCATATAGAATAGTATTACCTGAAAATATATCCAAACTTATACCCTTATCTATCAAATAAACTTGGGTCCATTACCCAAACCTGGGTCCTCCAACTTCACATGGCCATAACTCTCTAACCGTGAGGAGTTATGTGAATTTCCACATACCACCGGAAATGTCATGACATGTAATACCCATATAGAATATTTTTACCTTCAAATATATTAAAACTCATACCATTATACATGAAAAAACATTGGGTCCATTACCCAAACCTTTGTGCTACCGGAATTCACTACCGGACTTTCTCCAAG
>JASDQU010435851.1:69987-91808 GCA_032191745.1 Picea mariana
CCTCATCACCCTCACCTCTTCCATCTACATTTCTCCCCCTCCCTAACTACCATTTCCCACCTTTTTTCACTCTCCCTTTTGAAAATCCTACCTTAACCCATTTTAAATTATTTAAATTCTTAACCAAATAAACCCTCTGACATGGAGACCTATGAAAATATGACAAGTGGAAACCTACAACTGGATTGACATGGTATTTAACTAATGTGACACATGAAAACTTATGGAGGGAGAAACATGGTGTAGTTTTATTGAAGACACATGGCACACTCTTATTGGATACACATGGTAGATTTTTGACCTATCAGATGAAGACACGTGGCATCTCATCATTGATGACATGTGGTAACTTATTAGGTGATGACACGTGGTGAATTTTGAATGTATGACTCATCAGGGTGACTGGGTGTGAGCTGGACATTGGATTGGAGTGCAAAATTTTTATTTTATTCCTCAATTTTCTAAGGGAGGTCGACCCACTAAGCTCCATATTCTCTCTTTAATTTTTATTACTAAGTGTATGAAATACTTAGTACTATATAATACTAAAACTCAAACTTCCCCATGCATGTCGGATGGGACTTACAATAAACATCGAATTTTGAACTAAAGGAGGGAGAATCCAATATCAGGGGCTAAGATTTTACCAATACATCCAATCAATGGTGGTTGAGTGTTAATATTGAGGAGGCCATAACTTGATCTCCGGGTGTCGGAATCGCGCAAAATTTATATCTTGGTTGTTGAATTATTGTAACTTCAAAGAATATTCTACTTATATTTGAGTCATTATTTTATAGATAAATCCCCTTCTGTGGATTGATTAAGTCGGGTCTTGTATAAGATCAAATCCCGTTTTGTGGATTGGTAAACATGTATTTGTATGGTAGTTTTGTAAATTCATCCCCTAGTAATTGTAAAGTGGTTTTAGCCACTTCTAGGAGAAGTTGGCTCCACCAAGTGAAGAGTCACAACCCTAGCACCACCTCACAAATTGTATTTATATGTGAGGATGGTGTCTCATTTGAACTCACTCACTCACTCATCTAGTGTGCATATCTTGAAGACAATTGCAGTTGCAGGAAGAATTCTAACAAAGGAGAAGAGAGGCACGTGCTTGGTATTGGTCTTAGTCTTCGCATTGCATTGGAAATCAATTATTAAGGAATTTTTGTTGGGTTTTCTTCCCCATGAGGGTTTCCTAGGATAAAATGTTATGTGCCTTGTGATTGTGTTTCTTTCAGTGATCCTCCTTATAATATTGTTTTGAAAATTCATTGAATGCTCATGAAATTTGGAAATAACCTAATAACAATAGTAAAAACTTAACATGGGATCAAAGCTATATTGAATAGAGCATATTTCACTGGGTATCTAGACGTTTTTGTTGTCGTACAAGGAAATTAGGGCTTTTTACTCAAGATGAATTTTTTACCAAAGACCACCTTGGGAAGTGCTCCTTTCCCTGGCACATCTTTTGGAAACTTGAGCGAACCTTTTTAGTGATTGGATTCTCCGAAAATTCAAACCCTAGTTTTGACTCGTACTAGAAAACTAACAAACTAGGAAACCAAAACCAACACTAGTCCAGAATTGCGTAGATCAAGTTTCAAGGGGTAAAAATTGGAATTTTTTGAAATGATCTTCTCCATCAAATTTTCCTCAGTCCAGTGCATATCCTAGTAAATTCAGCTTCATTTTCTGGTCATTTTCTTATATCCAGGTCAATATGTCTACAAGAACCAAGCTTGTTGACAAGTTAGAAGGCGTGGAAAATTTATGTTCCTAGAAGTATAGAATTGGACTCATTATTGAAGAGAATGACCTTGAAAAACTCATAAAAGAAAATGTACCGGAGCTCGAAGAAGATGAAGACAAAGAGAAGTTAAATAAGGATATGATTAGGTCTAAAAGAATAATTGCAAATTCTATTAAAGACCACTTGATCCCTCAAGTGTCTTCTAAGAATAATCCAAAAGATATGTTTTATTCCCTAACCAAAATGTATCGAGGAAGGAAAATCAACCAGAATATGAACTTGAGAACCCAACTCAAGAATACAAGAATGCAAAAAGGAGAAACAATTCAAGACTATTTGTCCAGGGTTTCTCAATTCAGGGAACAATTAGAGGAAATTGGAGAAAAGTTAGATGAAGATGAACTCATGATGATAAATCTTAATGGTCTCAAAATTCCTTGGGATGCCTTCATCCAAACTATTTGTGCAAGAAAAGAGAAACTCCAATTTAACACTTTATGTGAAGAATGTGTTCAAGAAGAAGCAAGAGTGGCTAACCGAGAAGTTGTTCTATTAAAATATGAAGATCAATTCCTAGTTGCTCATGCTAAGAATGGAAAGGGAAAGTCTCATTTTCAAAAGGAGACTCATTTTCATAAATATTCTCACTCTCCAAAGAGATTCCATAAATATCATAAAGGTCAAAGAAGGAAAAAATATTTCTCCTCCTACCAATGTTATCATTGTGATAAGATGGGACACATTGCTAAGAATTGTCCTACCAAAAGGGAAGAATACAAGAGGAGAAATAAAAAAAGGCATCCTTCCCATGCAGTTGAGGATGATCAGCCACCCAAGAAATTAGCTAAAGAAGATATTGAATAATATGTTTTGTTTTCTGCTCTCTCAGTATCTGTGGCACCTGGAAATGATACTTGGCTCATAGATAGTAGTTCCTCTAAACACATGACAGGTCAAAATAACACTCTCTCCAATCTTGTAGAGAAAATCTCCTCCCAGAACATCTCACTTGGAGATGATTATCAGTACCCAATGAAAGGATTGGGAGAAGCCACCTACAAACTTGATTCAAGAACTCCGATGAGAATGAAGGATGTACTCTATGTACTAGGTTTGAAAAAGAAATCACTTTCTATTTCTTCTCTAGATAAGAAATGTTTCATGGTTGCATTCATAGATGGTAAAGTTATTATGTGGTCTAAAGGAAAAACTATAGAAGATGCAGTTGTTATTGGAATCGAAGAAGGTGTTTTGTACAAGTTAAAGGGTCACTCAGATGTAGCCTTAACTCATTCTACTAAAAGTCCATGTGAAATTTGGCATAGAAGTCTAGCTCACATCAACTACAAAGCCTTACCATATTTTAGAAAGGTATTTATAGGTTTACTAGAACTAAAGTTTGATCATGAAGGTGTATGAAAGGGATGTGCACAAGGAAAGAACACAAAGAATAATTTTCCAAAGAGAGACAGTAAAGTAGAAGGAATTTTGTAACTTGTCCACTCAGATGTATGCGGTCAAATGCCATCAACCTTTATAATAAGGTATGTATACTATGTATCATTTATTGATGATTACTCTCGTAAAACTTGGGTTTATTTCTTGAAGTCAAAAGATGAAGTACTTGGAAAATTGAAAGAATTCAAAGCCTTGGTAAAAAACCTATCCAAAAGAAAAATCAAGAAACTTAGGTCATAAAATGAAGGAGAGTACACCTCAAATGAATTTGGAAGATTTTGTAGAGATGTTGGGATTAATAGGGATCTCACCACTCCCTATAATCCTCAACAAAATGGTGTAGAAGAAAGAAAGAATAGGACGATTATGGAAGAAGTAAAGACTATGATTCATGATCAATATCTTCCAATGCACTTATGGGATGAAGAAGCAAGAACAATAGTATATGTATAGAACCGATTATCCCATAGTGCACTTAGATTCAAAAACCCTGAAGAAATGTTCACCGGAAAGAAGCCATAAGTAAGCCATCTCAAAATATTTGGTTGTCCAGTATTTGTACACATTCTGAAAGAAAAGAGAACTAAGTTGGATCCTTCAGGAAAGAAGGAAATATTTGTTGGATATTGTGAGGTCTTTAAGGCCTTTAGAATATACATACCAAGTTACCATTGTATTGATATCAACATAGATGTAAAATTTGATGAAGATGCATCAATAAAGAGATCAAGGAAATGCTAGTTAGAAGAAGTGTATGAAGAAGAACCTACAGCTCCCAAAGTTGTAGAACACATGAAAGAAGTTGTAGTTACCCCTGATGATGAGATTCCATAAGATCATGATATAATAGAATCTCAAGAACCTCTCCATATGATGATATATCACAAGATAAATCCATCTTGGGATAGAGAACTTATTCAAGATGCAAAGAAGTATGGTGCCCCAGAAAGAACCATGAGACAAAGAAAGAAGCCTAATCCATTCTCCAGCTATGTGTCCTTGATTTGTGATTTCATAGATAAGGAACCTACTTGCTTTGAAGAAGTCATTCAGAAGAAACAATGGATGAATTCCATGACAAAAGAATACCATTCCATTATAAAGAATGATGTGTAGGAAGTAGTTCCCAAGTCAAATAACAAAGATGTGGTATCTTCCAAGTGGATATACAAAATAAAACATGCAGCAGACAAAAGTATTGAAAAATATAAGGTAAGATTTGTGGCTCATGGATTTTCTCAAAAGGAAGGTATTGACTATGAAGAAACAATTGGTCTTGTAGCAAGATACACTTCTATCATAACAATCATAGCTCTTCCATACAAAATGAAGTGGAATTTGCACGAGATGGATGTGAAAACAGATGTATTAAGTGGTTTTATTGAAGAAGAAGTGTACATCAAACAACCACAAGGGTTTGAAGTTGAAGATAGAAAACCTCGTGTATGCAGGTGTTCATGGGTCATAAATCCCTAGTTCAGCAGTAGGAACCAAACCCACCACCGAGACCCAATTAGACTCTGCAGCGTTTGGAATGGAATGGTTCTCCAGATCTTGCAATATGGCCAATTAATCAATGGGCTTTAACGTTTTCTTGTGAAGTCTCTTCCTTCAATTTGGACTATCTCTTTTTGTATTTTCTCTTGGGAGGGACCGATGTGAGGTATAAGATGGTATAAACCAACTTGGAAACAAAAACAAAATTAATTTATAACTACTGGGGAAGAGGCTGAGCTTGGGATAACCCTCTACTCAAACATGCAGACGTCAATTCTATACCACAGGCCTAGTACTAATACGTTAAGCATGTGAGCATCCAATTACTATCTGAGATTACTAATTATCAGAAAGAAAACACATATGAAATAAGATAATGGAAAGAAAAATAATTCATCTACCATAATCATTCATCACATAATCACACAACGATTCATCATCTTCATCATTAAAGAAAAGAATAGCAAAGCATTGCACCAGATAACTTGGCTATAAATTGGACAGCTCTTACTTGTTAAATCTATTCATGAAATGAGATAGGAAATAGTTCTTCTCTGTGTACACTCACAGATGCATTTGATGAAAATAACTTTGTCTTTGGTCTAGAAGGACTTCTAAATTCATAGAAGCTTCAAAATAATTATTAACAACCAAAACGAAAGAGTTTTGGCAACAACCATTAACCTTGAACTAATTGGTCGATGTCTTTATTTATAATGTAAAGTTCAACTGAAAATTACGGCTAAGTGCAGTTTAAGAAAAACAAAATATTCACATGGCGTCGTCCTCTAACAGTTTTTTTAACAGTCAACTCGAGATATCTCCTGAAAAGGGTGACTTATTTCATACTCAGGCCAACTGATAAATAGTTCTTCACAAGTTTGGGCCCATGGAAATATGTGTTGTTCCATCGGAGCTGCGTGAATCCCTCTGATGTCCATCTCATATATCTGGTACTTTACTAGACTGGAGTTTAACTATTGTAGCATGGTTTGAGCTCTAATCGAATGCTCCATGAATCATCGTACTTTCCCTGGCACCGCATCGGTAATCTTTGCGAGATCTTCAGCCCACAGAGAATCTTTCTTGGTATGTGACTTGACTACATTGCTCAAGTTGACGAAATTTTCGAGGATGCCAAACTTAGAGAGTCTGATATCCTTCATTGCTTTGTCAATTTTGCTTCAATGTCTCTTTCAGGTTCCTCGACGAGGTTATAGAACAAACTTTTTTCGGTATTCAAAAGGATCTTTCCTGCAATCGGGATTGAAATAGTTTAAAAATTACTTATCAAGAAAATCATAGTAAGATGTAAACAGAAAAAATAAATTGATGCGTACCTATAGAGATCGTTAGTCTCAATTGTTTAATACTTATGTGATCTTGGTCACCATTTTGAATGACCTGTAATGTCTTTGTCCACGTCACCGCTCCTCTTTAGTTTAAATGAGTTACTTCCATGCACCATAGCATGGAAAATCAGGTACGGCAGATACGAGCGTCGAAACAATTATAGTGGTCGATTGCCCTTTGAGGTTGGGAAAGGATGCCAGAGCCAAACGTGTGTCGAAAGTGCGCGTATGCTCACAAAAATTCAGATACCGTAATAAGGAATATGTTAAATGCCTCAGGTCGAGGCAAGTTGTTCCTCTGGAAGTTGTATCACCAACTTTGTCAACTATCATTTGTTAATAATGGAACCTGGGTAGATTAAAGAGATTGGAATGATCGTACTGTATATTCCTTGCAACTCTGATCGGTGGCATTTCATGCGTTCTGGATTGTATCTATCAGGCATCTATGATGCGTTAATTCTTCAATACATCCCATCACGAGTCATGAGTATTTATTGGCATGTTATGTTTTTCTTCCCTGCACTGTTATAAATTCTAGAAGCTTTGTGGGGGTTCTACGCATTAGCCAAGTTTATACATCGGTAGCGTTGGTCTTGAGAGTTCTATTCTAGCAAAAATATGTGTCGTGGTTCTTTATTTAGCTGTAGACGTCTAAGAAAATGCATTTTCGTACTATGGGATCCCCTCAAAACAAGGGACGTGGTTTTCGAGGCAATCGAAGTGCCAGGTCCGAGCCCCAACGTGCGTAGGACTCTTTCTTATTGGCGTCGAGCGTCTCCGAGGCTTCAAAAAGAGGTTCCTACCTTTGCTCAGAAACGATGTCAGCACCTCAAGCGGAGGTAGAAGCGGAGAAAATTATGCCTGAAGAACACATGTTGGAGGTCATGCCCTCTCAAAAGAAGAAAACGAGGGGGAGGGGAAGGCTCAGAAAAAATACGAAGGAGGGAGGAGGAGAACATATACTGACTGAGCTGGGTGCACATCCGACCGCTGACAAAATCATGATGCATGTGACCCGGTCAGAGCCTGTCGGGATTACCATTCGAGGAAGTGGGAGTCGTATGCAAAAGAGAAAGACATCCGGTTCTAACATTGGAAACTCCAACCAATAGTTGGAGCAGGCGCAACTTTCCATAGCCGAACTTTATCAATAAAATAGATAACTGCGGAGACAGTTGGCGGTGAAGAACTAGGAGGTATCGGCACCGCAAGGTTGCGAAGGAAGCACAAATTGGCTCAAGAGACAGCTTCGGGAAGCACAAGATATGATTTTGCAGCTGCATGAAGTGCAGAGGATGATGGGGAAGGAGAAAATGAAAACACTTCAAGGCGCAAGGAGCAGTCTGGGAGAAGGTCCGTGTGCAGGAGATACATGATGGGTGGGCTCTTGTTTTGTATTCTCATAAGTGATGCTTGATGGTTTCCTCTGTTTGTCATGAGGATTTTCATGTTCTCAATGTAACCGGGTTGGTTAGTCAAGGCGTTGGTGGTGTTTATTTGTATGTAACTTGAGCTTGGCGGGAACCTTAATATAGGAAATTTTGAAAATGTTTTGCTTGAAAGGATTCTAGTCATAGTAGTTGAATGTATCGTGTTTCCTTTTTGTATGTAAATCTACCATGTTTTCATCTAAGCTTCTTGTAAATTATGTGATTTTATAATTATTGTTATTTCAAGTTATTGTGTAAGTTCGTTGATATTTTCCTTTAGAAACTTTCAATGTCGATTGATGCTGACGTGGTGCCACTGACTCGGGGCTCATTAAAAATAAAATATGGAACTCGGCTTGTGGGTAAGGATTGCACTCGGGACTTCGTTCACATTGAACAAACCTAAAAGAGCTAGATATTGTGACTGTCGATGTCGAGATGGCATTGGGGATCGACTTTCAAAAGAAAAATTAATGCTTATTTTTTCTCCGTGGGCTACCATCCTTCGAGACTTCCGACCCCGCAGACTTTCAAAAATCGGTGGTCGACCATTATTATTTCGGTTTTCGTTCAACGCTTATTCTTATTATATTTTTTCGATGCCGAACGGATCGGTCTTCGGCGATACCTTTAGTGAATATTACTAGCGGAGATGAGAGACTTTATTCTACCGACGTTGTTGAAGATCAATGCTCGGCTATTTTGGTTTTCTCAAGCGATTTTCGCCACTTCTAATTCTTACGTATGTCGAATTTCCTAAGAGTTTCGGGGAAAAGTTTCGACTGTTGAATCCTTAATTAAATGTTAGTCTCTTTTAAATTTAATATGATTTTCACTTGCTCAAGTAAACTTTAAACAACTCAACATGAAAATACAAAATGATAAACAAAGGTAGCAGTTTTCATACTGAAGTATAAACAGACAGTGAAAAGGATCAAGTGGTACCCAAAAAGTAAATAATTTGACATAGAATTTTTTAGGGTGTGTTGAGTGCTCAACAAATGGTGATTAACTAGGCGAAAGAAGAATCTTTGTTCCTCCTCCAAGGCTTGGCTGATACAGAAGCTGATGGAGAACTTTGATTAGTTTTAAATCGGAACCTCTTTACCTTTGCATTTTACATTCTCTAGTTGATGATTTTGGGCTTGCCCGTGGGGTTTTAACCCTTTTCCTCCTTCGTTTCCTTGAACCCTAACTCATGCCCATTTTTTAAAAAATTTTATCAAAGAATTCACCAGCATGAACCCTTTAGTTACCTCTACTCACTTGCTTTGGTGTCGCTCCACTTCCACAGAGCATCGATAGCCCCAGTGGAGTCACCCCGACATCACAGACCTTGCTTCACTACCAGGGAGTGTTCATGGCCTTGGTGGAGATATCTGCATGCCCTCTCCTACTGTTCACTCTATTGATAATATCAATTTTATTTCAACATGATGCCCTGAGCGAGTGGGAGAGCAGGATGTTTGTTTATTTACAAAGTGAGATGGGTAAGGTGGATCCTTTACTAGATTCATGTTCTAGGTTCATGTAGACCTTTTCATCTTTCCTTCATTCCCTAGGGTCTTACCAAACCACTAAGTAGAAACTTATGGCATTTCTTTGAAGTTGTTCATTTTCTCAAGTTAGACAGAGGACTCCTCAAAGAAACCATAGATTCTCCTATGCTTCTTGTGTTTATAAGTGAGCGATGAGTTAGGAACTGAGTTCACTATGTTGCATGTTTTTAGATCAACCATTTTCCTACTAAAGACAAATTTCAAAAGCACATAAATCTAGGTGGCAAAAGAAAATAACATTTGGTAATCGTGAAAACACTCAGATGAAACATAAACACTCAAACCCTTTTTTTTTTTTTAACTATTAGAAGTATTGTTTCAAGGCTTAGCCATTCACTGGAAGGGAATCATTTCCCCCCCTTAGATTCAGTAACCAACAAGTTCCTGCCCTAATCTTATCAACCACTTAGAAAGGTCCAAGCTATAGATTTTCAAACTTAGAATGCTTCCCTTTTGGTTCATTTTCTCTGTCCCACTTTAGGACTAGGTCTCCTACTTTGAAGTTCTTCTCTTTAGCCTTATTCTTATCGAACCATATTTTCACTATCTGTTGGTGAGCTAGGAACTTTGAATTATCCTTTTCTCTTTCTTCTTCCAGCATGAGAAGAGTGTTGATTCTTTGTTGTGTGGCCAATGAAGGTTCCTCACTGGAAACTTGGGCTAGTTGAAGAGATGGAAGATAGAGCCCATTCGGGAGGATGGTGTTTTTCCCGTAAACCAGAGAGTATGGGGAATTCCCTATAGATTTCTTGGGTGTGAATCTATCGGCCCACGGAGCGTTATGGAGTATATTATGCCAATTCCTTTTTCTATTTGCAACTATTTTTTTTAATATCCTCACTAGGTTCTTGTTAGTTGATTCTTCCACACCATTTTCTTGGGGATAATAATTTGTCGAGTACCTAATTATGATTCCTTTTTCTAGATAAAACTTCGTCCAAATGGTGGAAGAAAAATAAGCAGCATTATCAAATACCAGGATAGAAGGATGCCAAACCTTGTGATTAGTTGTTGTTCTATGAATTGAATTACTACCTTCTTGTTTACATGAGTCAGAGGGATGGCCTCTACCCATTTCGTGAAATAATCGGTAACAGTAAGAATGTACTTGTGTTGTTTTGAAGAGCCGAGTGTAATTTATCCTATGATATCCAACCCCAATTGCTCAAAAGGCCTAGAGACAATCACAGGTTGAAGTGGGACTACTATTGTCTTCCCCTTCCCTGTTCTCATTTGATAGTTTTTACAGTTTCTAGCATAGGTATGAGTGTCTTTGAATAAGGTGGGACAATAATAGCCGACTCTCGGAATCTTATGAGCAGTGGTGTTTCCTGCAAAATGTCCCCCGACAGGGACATCATGGAGTTCCTTCAACACTTTGTCTGTGTCTTCATGTTTGAGACATATTAATAGTACCCCTTCATAATTAATCCGGAAGAGTATCGAACTTATAAGGCGATATTGTGTAGATTGTAACCTGAGAGCTCTCCTTTCCCTAGGGTTCAGATTTTCCAGACAAGTCCCATGGTGTAGGAGATAAGTTAAATCCTTATACCAAGACTCCTCTCCTAGGGATATGTATGATACTTCGCCACACCATAGTGACATTTCATTCTCCCACCTGGAATCTTCATTTACTTAGTCCTGGGCTTTGAATGCAAGTTTGCATAACCCTTGTCCTTTTACTAGTTTGCCAGGTTTTATATCTAGATCAAATTCTTGGACTACTGTCATCATGTTCCCTCTTCTTTGCCCCATTTCTTGCTGAGTAAACAAGGATCGGATCGTGGGGTGTGGCACAATCACTTTAGTGTGGTTCTTGAGGATGTAAGACCTGAACTGTTTTACCACCTTAAATACCACATAGGCATGTTTGTCTATAGAAGGATAATTTACCTCAGCTCCTTGAAGATTAGTGCTCATGAATGATATTGGGGCCTCGTTGTTGTCATTATCCTTCTAATTCAAAACTGTAGCTAACAATTGGTCGGAAGCGAAAGTGTAGAGGAAGAAGTCTCTATTGAAATTGGGACTTCGTAACACCGAGTCCCCAGATATGGCAGTTTTAATATTGATGAAAGAATCCTTTCCTTCATCATCCCACTTAAATTTGGCATCTTTGTGAATCATGTTTTGTAAGGGTTTGATGATTTCCGCGAAATTGGGAGTGAATTTCCTCACAAAATTTATTTTCCCGAAAAATGATTGCATAGCTTTCTTGTTATGGGGTAACGGGAGTTGAGTTATGGCTCTAATCCTTTCTGGGTCTATGCGAATACCTGCTTGGGATATAATATGACCTAACAACTTACCTTCCTCGACGTCGAAAATGGTTTTCTTTGGATTTAAGGATACACTGTATCTCCTACACCTTTCGAAAATTTGAGTTAAGTGTTGGATGTGTTCTTCTTTATTCTTTGAATACACAGTTACGTTAGCTAGATACACTACCACACACTTGTTGATTAGTCCCAAAAATTCTATGTCCATGGCCCTTTGCAAGGTCTCTCCTGCGTTGATTAACCCAAAAGGAATGCGTTTATAAGCAAAGGTTCCCCACTTGGTTCAGAAGGTAGTTTTTAAACGATCTTCCTCCGAAACCAGGACTTGGTTGTAACCCAAGAAACTGTCAAGTAGGGAGAAACTCTCTGAGCCAGACATGGTCTACAGGATTTGTTCCATTGGCGTGACTGGGTAATTGTCCTTTTCTGAAGCTCTGTTGATATTTCTAAAATATACACATAAGCGAATTTCTCTAGACTTTTTCCTCACAGGAACCATATTCACTACCCATGCGGAATGCCTGACCTAGAAAATGAACTTGGAATCTAAAATTTTCTTTAATTCTTGATACATGAGAGGTTCCAAGGATGGGTGATACTTTCAGAGATTTTGTTGAAAAGGTTTTACTTTGGATTTTAATGGGATAGTGTGTTGAATGATGTGGGTATCATACATTTTCAGATCTCGATAGGACCATGCGAAGACATCTTGGTATTGTCTGAACAATTTGAGATAAGATTTCATTTCTTCCTTAGATATAGTCTTTCTGAGATTCACATTCTTTGGGTTTTCTGGGATCCCAAGATTTATAGTTTCATGCAAAGTACAAGAGCTACCAGTCTTCGTGTTTCTAGGTCCCTTAAATTGTTCTTTTAGATCAAACAAATTTTCTAGATTAGCTATCCCTTTTGGGATTGTGTGAGACTTTGATTTATCAATAGGTTGTCATGTCTGAGGATCAGTCTTTGTCGATTTCTCTTGAAATACTTCATCGTCAATAGCCAAATCTTTGAAATTGTCTTCGTTAGTCAATAATTTTATGATCTTTTCATCACCTTCAAATACTTTCCAATTAGAAATGTTATTAGACACCGACGGTTTGTAGAGTAGCTCCACAGTGAATCTGGAGGCTTCATAATCCTCTAGAGGCGACATCCTGGAAGCAACTATGGCCAAGGAGTCAGCAAGAATATTCTTTGCTCTGGGGATCGTTGTAATATTGAAGGCTACAAAATGCTCTACTAACCTATGCACCTCCTATTGATAGTTCTTTAGGTGAGGAGAATTGAAATGTATAGTATTCCTTACTTGTCTAATGATGATTTCAGAATTTCTTAAAACCTTTAATTCTTTGACATTCAAGTCTATATCTTTCTTTAATCCTTGTACTAGATTTTCATATTCATCAGTGTTGTTTGTACATTCAAATTCTAGCCTACAAGATATGAAATGACGTTTACATTTAAGGTCAATCAGGCTGCACCTTGCTCCTGACCCTTCTTGCAATTTAGATCCATCAAAATATAAAGTCCAAATTTGTGAACAACAATTGCCTTTTTCTTTTTCGTTATTAATTTCTTTCTCTCCTATCTTTTGTTCTGTAATATCTAGTGCAGGTTCTTGACATAAAAGGGTGTCTTCTTTCGGTATCAGTGGCTTCTCTTCAAAAACCATTTCATAGTTTTGAGTGAGGGGAACACTGTACAAGAGAGGAGAAAAGTTTCCGAAGTGGGATTCACAAGAATAATTGCCCAAAATGGGGAAATCTGTGGACAAGGGTTCATTCGAGGTTTCTAGATTAGTGACTGTGTGTTTAAGATATCTTTCCCTATCGATTTTTATCATGTTATTGTATTGCTTCAGTGGTAGCCAAAGGTGTTCCCAGTCTGTACTAAAGTATCCGTTTATCTTTTCAGACCAATCTCAACTTAGTAATAACCCATAGGCCTCTAGAATATCTACCGCAATGATTTCAATCACTTGTAAAAACTTGGGATGTGTCACTATCCTGATCATTACATGTTTGAGTTCTCCCATAACCTTGACCTAGGTTTTGTCTAGTTGTATGACATGTTTATCACTACTGAGAGGAACGACATTTAATTTTTTGCAAACAAACAAGGGCATAACGTTGGAAGACACCCCAAAATATACCGAACAATTGTGAAGGTTTCTATTGAAGACTTCAAACGTTAAGAGGAACGATGGGACAAAAGATTTTTCCTTTCTATCTTCCGAGCAGGTGTTCAGAAATGGTTTTCTCACCAGATCTGTGGGAGATAGAGTTCTTTCCTGAACATTGCCTATGGTCAAGTTTTCTACTAAGTTCAAAGCTTGTAACAGAAAGTCCTTCTGCTCAGAAATCTTGCATATGTCCAACTGATATATTAGCCTTTAACTTCTTCAAATATTCAACTACGTTGTAATCCAGTTTGGGTGATTCCCAGGTATGGATGCTTATAGGGTTTTTACCAAGAGCGAAAGGTGTTTTCAAGTGATTGGGAGTTTCCTTACTTCTCTAGGCCTGGGTGGCAACGGTATCTTTCGAGCCAGGCGGACCCTTACTGTGTGTCTGTATCATCAATACTTCCGCAGGTTGTTCCTGAGACTTAAATAGGTCGTCGAAAGGTATGATCAGGTATGGATCCCATATCAGCATGGTTGTATCTTTTGGTGGATCAATCTCTTCCTGGTCAGCAATATTCATAGCTGAACTACTTGGTTTTCGGTCAGGGAGACTTTGTCTAGAAACCGATTAGCCATAAAATTCATGGCATGCACCCATTGAGGGTAGTCTCTTTCAGAGTGGTTTTCCTGGTGATAAGTACAAAAAGAATTAGATGCAACATTCTCTAGATCAATATTTAAGTTAGCTAAGGGAGGTTCAATTTCCTTGAACAGTGGGTTCCTCCTAAAGAAAGTCTTGTAAGGCCTTTGGCCCCTGCATTCCTCTTCATGTCTATGATCTCATTTGAAAATTTATTAACCATACGTTGTAGGTCTTATATGTCTCTGCTACCCTTTTCAGGAGTTTTCTCTCTTTGTTTCCCCAGTGGTCTAGTCAAAAGGAGTCCTCTCCTGGGAGGAGGCTGAGCTTCTTTCTTAACTAGAGAGACCTGGCCCTCTTTACAACCTTTCATCTGGAATTTTATCATTTCGGCTTCTTCAAAATTTTCAGCTAGGTTTTCCTTGGCGACTCTTATTACAAACATAGAAATAGAAGCCAGGAGTACGTTAGCGTAAACCTCGATTTGCAATTCCTGGGTTGGTTTCCCTTCAGGATGAAACTTGTTTAAGATGGTCATGAATATTTGATTGAAATATTTGAATCTTTCTTTCGAAATCATGGTGGTGGCGAATAACTCATCCATCGAGCTCCCATAGTAATTTCCTCTACAAATTTATCTAGAAAGTCTTTTTGAAACTTGGTCCAGCTAGTTATAGATCCTACTGGTAGATTAAAATACCAAGTGGAAGATGAATTTTCAAACGTGTAGGGGAAAAGCCTGCAAACTACGTCTTCATGTTGGATGTTCATAAGTATGATTGCTAGTATACATTTCTTGATATGATCTTCAAGCAATCCATAAGTTTCGGGATTGAACTCAGGAAGCAACTTCTCTGGATGTCGGGGAAGGTTATGGACTAGTCCCGGGAGGGCCAAAGCATATCTGGCCAACCAGGGTTGATTTTTTAGAGGTGGGTTTCTCCTTTCATCATTATGGGCATTGTTTCCTTCCATGTCTTCAGACTCTAAGTTAAACTCCTCCTCTTCTGAAAAATTTTCTGGTTCAGAGACGTCGTCGGTTGGTGTTTCAGGTATCAAATCGAGGGGATCTTGGATTTCGGTGATCGTGAAATCTATCAAGTCTTCTACTAAGTGAACAAACACCTTGTTGGGAGTGTTGACCATTGGTCTTCTTTGTTGTTTCCTTCGAGGAATTATGCGATCTAAGAACAGCACACCGATCTGTCAGGTGTAGGCTCTTTTAATTCTTCTGAATTGTCGTGAGGAAGGGTGTAAGGTATTTCAGGGTGAAAATGTTCTTCCTTGGGCTGGGGTGAGTTACTCATTTCAGGAGTAGTCAGTGTGTGTGGGTTGTCCTGCGAATCACTAGCCATGCATGTGGGTTGTTTGAAATGTTATATAAAATATATATTCAGCCATTCATTCTCAAGCCCTCCTTCTAGCACCAATTTTGTTGATGGGTCTTAAATCCCTAGTTCAACAGTAGGAACCAAACCTGCCACTGAGGCCCAATTAGACTCTGCATCGTTTGGAATGGAATGGTTCTCCAGATCTTGCAATCTGGCCAATTAATCAATGGACTTTAATGTTTTCTTGTGAAGTCTCTTCCTTCAGTTTGGACTATCTCTTTTTGTATTTTCTTTTGGGTGGGACCGATATGAGGTGTAAGTCGGTATAAACCAACTTGGCAAAAAAAACATAATTAAGTTCTAACTACTGAAGAAGAGGTTGAGCTTTGGATAACCCGCTACTCAAACATGAAGATGACAATTCTATACCACAGTCCTAGTACTAATACGTTAACCATGTGAGCATCCAATTACTGTCTGAGATTACTAATTATCAGACAGAAAACACATATGCAATAAGATAATGGCAAGAAAAATAATTCATCTACCATAATCATTCATCACATAATCACACAACGATTCATCGTCTTCATCATTAAACAAAATAATAGAAAAGCATTGCACCARATAACTTGACAATAAATTGGACAGCTCTTACTTGTTACATCTATTCATGAAATGAAATAGGAAATAGTTCTTATCTGTGTCCACTCACACATGCATTTGATGAAAATAACTTTGTCTTTGGTCTAGAAGGACTTCTCAATTCATAGCAGCTTCAAAATAATTCTTAACAACCARAAAGAAATAGTGCTTGCAACAACCATCGAACTTTAACTAATTGGTCGATGTCTTTATTTATAATGTAAAGTTCAACTGAAAATAACGGCTAAGTGAAATTTAAGCAAAACAAAATCGCCACATGGAGTCATCCTCTAACAGTTTCTTTAATAGTCAACCTAATATATCTCTTGAAAAGGGTGACTTCTTTCGTACTCAGACCAACTGATAAATAGTTCTTCACAAGTTTGGGCCCATGGAAATCTGTGTTGTTCCATCAGATCCCCATGAATCACTCTGATGTCCATTGCATGCGTCTGGTACTTTACTAGACTGGAGTTCAACTGTTTTAGTGTTGTTCGAGCTCTAACTGGATGCTCCAGGAATCATCATACTTGCCCTGGCACTGCGTTGGTCATCTTTGTGAGCTCTTCGGCCCACCGCGAATCTTGCTTGGTATGTGACTTGACTACGTTTCTCAAGTCGACGAAATTTTCGGGGCTGCCGAACTCGGGGAGTCCAATATCCTTCATTGCTTTGGCGATTTTGCTTCGATGTTTCTTTTGGGTTCCTCGGAGAGGTTACGTAACAAAATTTGTTCGATAGTCGAAAGGATATTTCCTGCAATTGGGATTGAAATAGTTTATAAATTACTTATCAGGCAAAGCATAGTAAAATGTAAAAAGAAAAAATAAATCAATGCGTACTTGTAGAGCTCGTTAGTATTGATTATTTAATACTTATGTGATCCCAATCACCCTTTTGAATGACCTGTAATGTCTTTGTTCACACCGCCGCTCCTCTTTGGTTTAAATGAGTTACATCCATGCGCCATAGCATGGAAAATCAATTACGATAGATACGAGCGTCGAAACCATTACAATGGCCCATTTCCCTTTGGGGTTGGGAAAGGATGTCAGAGACGAACGTGTGTCGAAAGTGCACATACGCTCCCAAAAGGTTGAATACCATAATAAGGAAGTAGTTAAATGCCTCAAGTCGAGGCAAGTTGTTCCTCTAGAAGTTGTATCACCAAGTGTGTCAACTATCATTCAATAATAATGGAAGTTGTGGATATTAAAGAGATTGGAATGATCGTACCATATATTCCCTGCAAATCTGATCAACGATGTTTCATGCATTTTGGATTGTATTCGTCGGGAAGCTGTGACACGTTAATTATTCAAGACATCCCGTTGGGAGTCGTGAGTGCTTCTTGGCACATTCTATTTTGCTTCCCTTCTCTGCTATAAATTCTAGAAGTTTTGTGGGGGTTCTACACATCAGTCGAGTTTATACATCGGTAGCGCTAGTCTTGCGAGTTCAATTCTAGAAAAAATTTGTGATGTAGTCCTTTATTCATCCGCAGACGTCTAAGAAAATACGTTGTCGCACTATGRGATCCCCTCACAACAGGGGACAGGGTTTGTGAGGCAGACGAAGTGCCAGGTCTGAGCCCCAACGTGCTTGGGACTCTATCTTATTGGCATCGAGCATCTTTGAGGCTTCAAAAGGAGGTTCCTACCTTTGCTCGGAAACGATGTCARCGCCTCAAGGGAAGGTAGAAGTGGAGAAAATTATGCCTAAACAACACATGTTGGAGGTCATGCCCTCTCAAAAGAAGACACCAAGGGGGAGGGGAAGGCCAAGAAAAAATACAGAGGTGGGATGAGGAGAATATCCCGACTGAACTAGGTGCACATCCAGCCGCTGAGGAAATCATGATGCATGGGACTTAGTTAGAGCCTGTTGGGACTACCAGTCGAGGAAGAGGGAGTCGTATGAGAAAGACAAAGACATCCGGTTCTAACGTTGGAAACTCCAAACAACAGCTGGAGCAGGAACAATTTTCCATAGCTAAACTTTATCAAGAAAATAGATAACTACGGAGATAATTGGAGGTGAAGAATCAAGAGGTATCGACACCGCAAGGTCATGAAGGAAGCACAAATTGGCTCAAGAGATAGCTTCGGGAAGCACAATATATGATTGTACAGTTGCTTGAACTGCAGAGAATGATGGGGAAGGAGAAAATGAAAACACTGGAAGGCACGAGGAGCAGTTTGGGAGAAGGTCTGTGTGCAGGAGATACATGATGGGCAGGATCTTGTTTTGTATTCTCAGAAGTGATGCTTGATGGTTTCCTCTGTTTGTTGTGAGAATTTTCACGTTCTCAATGTAACCGGGCCGGTTAGTCAATGCCTCGGTGGTGTTTATTTGTATGTAACCTGAGCTTGGCAGGAACATTAATATATCAAATTTCAAAAATGCTTTGCCTGAAAGTATTCTAGTCATAGCAGTTGAATTTATCATGTTTCCTTTTGTATGTAAATCTACCATGTTTTCATCTAATCTTCTCGTAAATTATGTGATTTTATAATTATCGATGTTCCGAGTTATTTTTTAATTTCGTTGATATTTTCCTTTAGAAACTTCTGATGCCGATTGATGTTGACGTGGTGTCACTGACTTGGGGCTCATTAAAAATAAAATATGGAACTCGGCTTGTGGGTAAGGATTGCACTCGAGACTTCGTTCACGTTGAACGAGCCTAAAAGAGATAGATATTGCGACTGTCAATGTCGAGATGGTGTCAGGGATCAGCATTCAAAAGTAAAATTAACGCGAATTTTTTCTCCATGGACTATCGTCCTTCAAGACTTCTGACCCTGCAGACTTTCAAAAATCGGTGGTCGGCAATTATTATTTCGGTTTTCGTTCAATGCTTATTCTTCAAATATTTTTCCAATGTCAAACGGATCAGTCTTCGGTGATACCTTTAGTGAATCTTATTCATGGATACGAGAGACTTTCTTCTTTCGACACCGGTGAATATTGACGCTCGTCTATTTTGGTTTTCTCAAGCAATTTTCGCCTCTTCTAATCCTTCCCGATGCCGAATTTTCTAAGCGCGTCGGGCAAAAGTTTCGAATGTCGATTCCTTAAGTACATGTTAGTCTCTTTTAAAGTTAAGATGATTTTTACATGCCCAAGAAGACTTTAAACTACTCAACATGAAAACAAAAAATGATAAACAAAGACAGAAGTTTTCATACTGAAGTGTAAATAGATAGTGCAAAGGATCAAGTGGTACCAAAAAAGTAAAAAAATTGACGTAGAATTTTTTAGGGTGTGTTGAGTGCTCAACAGTAGGTTGAAGGAGTATTTGTACATGTTGAAGAAAGATCTGAGACCTTGGTATGGCAGAATTGATAGTTTCCTAAAGAGCTTTGGATTTACAAAGAGTAAAGTTGATTCTAACCTTTACTTCAAGGTTATGAATGATGAGTCAGTTGTATTGCTACTATATGTGGATGATTTAATCTTGACAAGATAATCACAGATTGAAAAAATAATCTCACTGCATAATTTGATATGAAATACCTAGGCCTCATGCATTGTTTCTTAGGTCTTAAAGTTTGGCAGAGCCTAAAGAAGATCTTTCTTGACCAAGGGAACTATGCACTTGAAATATTGAACAAGTTTGACATGTTCAAATGTAAATCCATGGACATACCCATGGAGATGAATTTGAAGCTCTTATTTGATACTTAGTTAGAGTTAGTTGACGCTACTCTATACAGACATATTATTATTCCTTTGATGTATCTAACGAATACCAGGCCAGATATATGCTTTGTTGTGAACACCTTGAGTTAGTATCTAGTGGAGTCTAGATGTGTTCACCTTGTAGCTACAAAGAATGTGATTAGATACCTTAAGGGTATGTTGTATCATGGTCTTTGTTATACTGGAGATCATGAATTCAGACTGTATGGTTATATAGATTCGGATTGGGCTAGAAGTTATTTATAAAGAAAGAGCACTTTGTGATGTTGTTTCAGTTTGGGGTCATCTATGACTTCATGGAAAAGCAGGAAGCAGTCCAATATTTCTCTCAGCATGACAGAAGTGGAGTAAATCGCAACATGTTCTGCAAGTTATGAATCCATATGGATTCAGAAGTTGTTGACAAGTTTGTTTGATATGCATATGGAAGCTACCATGATTCTATGTGATAACCAAAGTTGCATAAAGATGATAGAGAACCCAATGTTCCATGATAAGATGAAGAACATAGAGATCTGGTATCACTACATTTTTTACATAGTGCAGAAGGGAGTTGTAAAGCTCCAATATGTTGGCACATATGAGAAGGTTGTTGTAATATTCCAAATATAAAAAGTATGCAGAACAGAAATAAAATGCTAAAAATGGAAGATGAACAACAATATAACCAGAAAAGCACCACAATAATACCAAAATAATACCAGAATAACAAAAGAAAGATCACTTTAATTACCGAGAGCAATGTTCACGTGCCTCTTAGAGGGGGAAGCCTCTAATCGAGTAGAGATCTATTACAATAATATCCAAGACAAAATTTCTCATACCCTCAACTCCTATTTATACTAAATATGTCTATCATTTGAACCATCTAGAGGAAGATCCTTCTAGAAGTAGAAGCTTCTATTAGGTATTCTTACATTGCACTTATTCTTCATTATTTGTAGGCCTTATTAATATTGACATTTATTACATCGAAATATATTATTCTACCTATGTGAGGGGTTAGGTCCCTAACATGTCCTCCCCCTTGAAAACAACCTTTTCCTCAAGGCTTGAGATGTGGAAATTGTTGTAGAATGGTAGTTGGTTACCAAGTGGCATCTGCTGGAGTTGTATATTTCCACTAGACTAACACTTCCTTGATGGTTTGCTGATGCAGACGATGCTCACACTGGTCCAAAACTGCTTATGGTTGTAGCCAAATGGAGCCTTCTTCGTCCAACTCATGAAGGTTAGTTTGAGTTTGGAACTTAGTTCCAATCACCTTCTTTAAGAAGGAAACATGAAACATGGGATTTATCTTAGAATGACTGGGCAAAGCTAATTGATAGGCCACCTGTCCCACACACTTGAGAATGGTATAAGGACCACAAAATTTGGGTGCTAGTTTCTAACAATGGTCATCCTTGAGGGAATTTTTCTTTTAAGGCTGCAGTCGAAGAAACACCTGATCCCCTTCTGCAAATTGACGTTCAGAACGACCTTGATCTTCTTGTTGCTTCATGTGATTCTAGTCCATGACCAAATTCTCTTTAAGGGTACGAAGAATAGCCTCTCTAAATGTAAGTGTTTGGTCAACTGCCTAGACCTTCGATACACCTAGAAAATATGAGAGAATTGAAGGTGGATTTTTTCCATATACCGCTTCAAAAGGAGTCATGCAGGTAGTTGTATGGTATGAAGTGTTGAACCACCATTTAGCTAGTGGTAACAATTGAGCCCACTGATTTTTCTTTTCCAAGGCAAAACACCTCAAATATGTTTCCACTTTTTGACAACTTCATTTTGACCATCAGTCTGGGGATGATAAGCTGTGTTGAGATGCAATTGGGTGACTTGTAGCTTGAACAGTTCTTTCCAAAAATTTCTAGTGAAAGTTGGATCATGATCAGAAACAATAGAATGTGCCATGCCATGAAGCTTGAAGACTTGATCCATGAAAATTTGAGCCACAGTGGATGTTGTAAATGGGTGTTGAAGAGCACATAAATGAGCATACTTGGAAAGACGATAAAATACCACCATGATGACT
>JASDQU010435851.1:92929-127979 GCA_032191745.1 Picea mariana
ACTTCTGAGGCTCCAAAAGCACATTTGGATTGTTTTAGGACACATTGGTGCTGAGAGAGTAGATGGAGAACTCGATCCAGATGAGCAAGATGGTCTGTCTAGGTTTTGTTATAGATGAGGATATCATCAAATAAAACTAAGACAAAATGGCAGAGAAAAGGATGGAAGGCATGATTCATGAGGCTTTGGAAAGTGGAGGGATCATTACACAAGACAAAGGGCATGACCAAAAACTCATAGTGGACCTCATGAGTTCTAAAGGCAATCTTAGGAATGCCTGCCTCTTTCATACGGATTTGGTGGTAGCCAAAACGAAGATAAAGTTTAGTAAAGAACTGGGCGCCACTCAATTCATCCAAGAGGTCATCAATGACAAGAATGGGAAATTTGTCTTTAATGGTGATTTTTTTGAGGGCGTAGAAGTCAAGACACATGCACCAAGAACCTTCTTTCCTAAGGACCATGACCACAGGAGAAGTGTAGGGGCTCTTACTATGGTAGATAACACCTGCGTTGAGCAGTTCTTGAACCATTTTCTCAATTTCATTTTTTTGGGATAGGGATGGATATTGGGAGGAAGGATTCCTGGGACATGGAGAATGGAATGATCATGAACACCACGGGAAGGAGGGAGTCCCTGGGAAGTGGAAAAAAACCACTTGATGTTTAGAGAGGATGGATTGGAGGTCCTGAGACACAGAGGGTGTCTTAGTTGCTTGTATGGCATGGAGTTAGGAAATAATTCCAGAATGACCTTTTTTGAGCAACCTTTCCATGCAATGGGAACTAATGATCTCAGGGGAACCAACGGTGATTCCTTGGAACTTATATTGTTGGCCCTCTTGGTCGAATTGCATGGTTAATTCTTTAAAATCCATGAGAATGGGAACCAAAGTACTTATCCAGTATGCACCCAACAGAATGTCACAACCCCCCATGTCAATAGAAAACATATGAGATTTCATGTGGTAGTCACCAATTTGGAGACACACATTTTCACAATGCCCTCCACATTTCATGGACCCTCCATTGGCAATCATGATTTGGAAATTATTGACTACATGGATATAGAAATTAGTTTCTTGGGCAATGCGGTGATGAATAAAATTATGGGTGCTTCCACTATCAACAAGAATGATGACCTTCCTATGCTTGATGAAACCAATTAGCTTGAGGGTTTGGGGAGAAGAGATGCCAGTGAGAGAATTTAGGGAAATGAACTGTTCTGCTTCGGGAGGGTATGAGGGAGGGGTTATGTCTGTGGGTTCAGGTGACACAAACAAAAGGGGAGCTTCAACATTTTCTTCTGAAATATCCTCTGAGATGGCGATAAAAATATTTTGTTCCTTACACTTGTGTCTTGAAAAATATTTGTCATCACAATTATAAAAAAGGCCTTTGAGTTGGTGTTCATCCATTTCGTCCCTGGTCAATTTTTGGATCTTTGGTGGAGTAGAAGGAGGAGTGGGATTTATTGTTTTAGTGTGAGGAATAAAGGAGGGTTTCTAGTTTTGAGAAGAGACAACCTATTGTGCTTCCTTAACTCTTTTAGTATCCTCCACCCAAATCTGAGGCCAAGCCATGAGGACATGGGCACGAATCTCATCCTTGAGGCCACTATTAAAACATTCTCGGAAAAAATCATCAGACATGCCCTCTGTATGAAAAGTCGGTCACTCAAAAGTAGCTATAAAGCCTTCCATTGTGCCAGATTGTTTCAACTTTGTCAAATAGTCTAAATGGTTGGTGTCAGTGTCAAAGCATTCATAAATATCTACCACAAAGTCTGTCCAAGAAACATACCCTTGGCGGGCAGTTTTTCTCCATTGCCAACGTTCTTGATCTAGATGGATAACACCATACCAGAGTTTTTCCAACTCATCTGTAATGTCATACAAAGAGAAATAATGTTCTATTTGAGTTATCCATCCAGTGTGATCTAAGCCATCAAATTTGGTCACATCCACATGTAGAAGGCGTAGGTCACGTTGAAAGTGATGGGGCTGAAAATTATGGGAATGAGAGGAAGTTTTAGCTTCAGTATGCAAAGGTGGGTATGATAAGGGAGGATCTTCAGGGATATGCAGCTTGGTGTGGGTCATAGTAGTGATAGATTCAATATGGCTAGTAATGTCTTATTTGAGGTCTTGTTTGAGTTCCTCGATTGAAACAGTGATGGAGGAATGCATGTTTTTATTGATGGTGTCAATATTGACACTAAGTTGTCTCACTTCTTGTTGGGTCTCTGTGAAATTATATTGCAAGGTATTGAAGTGAGATTCCAAGTCTTGGCTATGAGTATGGGTTATGATGAC
Source organism: Picea mariana (assembly GCA_032191745.1). Taxonomy (NCBI): domain Eukaryota; kingdom Viridiplantae; phylum Streptophyta; class Pinopsida; order Pinales; family Pinaceae; genus Picea; species Picea mariana. The sequence continues at coordinate 95,245 of JASDQU010435851.1, forward strand.
GAGGGGACTGAAAAGGGGAGGGTGGGCTCAAAAATTTGATGAAAAATGATAGGTATGAATGTGATAAGGGCGAAGAGATAAATCCAATGGAATATGTCTCAAATAATGGTGCAACAAAATCAAGACCTTTTTTTTTACACCTGTGGAGTTATACTCCGATATAAAGAATATTGTGGTGATGAAATGCCCAAATTCTTAATCAGGAGGAAATGTGTAGTGATTTGGCAACTTGAATGCAAGAGACACAGTTGTGCGGCAATATACATTGTCTGTGTTCTTTTTTGTTTACGTCCCCAAAGGTTAGGTATTCAAGGGTTCTACAGACAAGGGTTTGCCTTGTGCTATAGCTCTATGATATATGTGCGGGGTCCAACAGTAGTACTCAGCCCAATATCTCAGGGCACCAACTAAGGAAGATAGACCGTTCCCTTAGCTATACTACCCGACTACCTAGGTACTAGAGAGTATCTTCCCAAGTGATGTTCTCGGTGGCACTATAGCAGTCAAGTGGTCGATCAATTTATCTAAAGAGGGCTTCAGGAAATCTAGGTCGATCTGTATACAGGTGTTGTTTAATGTGCTACCACTCGAAGGGGTACCAAAAGGGATTACAAGGGTGGCCAACATATGTGCTCTTAAGTACCACTTGTATTTTCTGTGTGTATGAATCTCTGACCTCAACTTTATGTGCGTAACGATAGAGATTTGTAGCTTAAAGACTTTGGAATACATCTCTACCCTGAAAAAAATTAACCCACAATTTTTTGCCGAGGAAAGTGCTCTGATACCACTTGTAATATTCCAGATATAAAAAGTATGCAAAACAGAAATAAAATGCTAGAAATGGCAGATGAACAACAATATAACCAGAACAACACCATAATACTACCAAAATGATACCAGAATAACACCAGAAAGAGCACTTTGATTACTGAGAGAAATGTTCACTTTCCTCTTCGAGGGGGCAACCTCCAGTCGAGAAGAGCTCTATTACAATAATATCCAAGACAAAATTTCTCATACCCTCGACTCCTGTTTATACTAAATATGTCTGTCAAAAGAACCATCTAGAGGAAGATCCTTATAGAAACGGAAGCTTCTATTAGGTATTCATACATTGGAATTATTCTTCCTTATTGCTAGGCCTTATTAATATTGACCTTTATTACATTGGAATATATTATTCTACCTATGTGAGGGGTTAGGTCCCTAACAGTTGTATATGTGTTAACTAAGCCTCTGTCTCGTGTGAAGTTTGAGTAATTTTGAGACAAGATTGGTGTAGCTCGAAACCACCTCACTCGAAAGGGGGAGTGATGTTGATGATACTATGGTATCCTAACTAATAACGAGTAGCTCGGTTAGGATTTTATATCTTAGGGGACTGATCATCCCTGGGCAGATCTCGAAGGTCTAGTAAGGATGATCTGTGAGAGTACTTATGCATTTATATGCTAGCTATGGTCAGTAGTGGTAGCTCAGTTAGGATTATATATCCTAGGGAATCTTATGACTCCTAGGAAGATCTCGAAGGTCCGGTAAGCACGATCTTTTAGAGTATCACATTTTTTTTGTTGATGCATCTACCTCATTCCGTTGCCAGTACATATAGATGTTGATGTTTTAGTGTTATTAATGAGATGTTGAGAAAAACTTTTGATGATTTATATATGTGATAGTCAGTGTTCCAGATGTTGATGATGTTGTTTCCCTCTCCTTCTCTTGATGTTTTTGTATTGAGTCATGTCAGTAGAATACCCTTCTCCTTAAGGGGTAGTGTTGAATTATTGTAACTTCAAAGGATATTCTACTTATATTTGAGTCATTATTGTATATATAAAATCCCCTTTTGTGGATTGATCAAGTCAGTTCTTTTATAATATCAAACCGCCTTTTCTGGATTGGTCAACATGTATTTGTATGGTGGTATTTGTAAAGTCGACCCTTGGTAATTGTAAAGTGGTTTTAGCCACTTATAGGAGAATTCGGCTCCACCAAGTGAAGAGTCACAACCCTAGTGCCACCTCATACCTTGTATGTATATGTGAGGATTGTGTCTCATTTGAACACACTCACTCACTCATCTAGTGAGCATATCTTGAAGACAATTGTAGTTGCAGGAAGAAGTCTAACGAAGGAGAAGAGAGGCACATGCTTGGTCTTGGTATGTGTTTGGTGTTTTGTTCTTAGTCTTGGAATTGTACTATAAATCTATTATTGAGGAAGTTTTGTTGGGTTTTCTTCCCCATGAGGCTTTCCTATGATAAAACTTTGTGTACCTTCTGATTTTGTTTCTTTCAGTGATCCTCGTTATACTGTTGTTTTGAAAATGCATTGAAGGCTCATAAAATTCAGAAATAACCTAATAACAGTAGTAAAAACTTAATAGATGGAACTGTATTTCGATGAACAATATGATGGTACAGGTTTCAATGGATGAAATTTGTTATATTTTTCCCAGAAATTAAAATATCAATCAACTTCATTTTTAATGGGCTTGCGTGACAACTCAACTTCACGAGCTCATATCTTGAGATCCAGGCAATGGATTTGGGAAAAATTTATATCGTTGGAAAGATAATATGATAAAGATCACATATGAAGTGATTTCCATGTCTAAAATGTGGACTATCACTTCCAGAAAATTAAAACGCAATCTCCCTCTTTAAAAGGGAAGTTAATTGAATTTTGAAATTAAAATTTTATTTTAAAACTTTTATTAAAAAAAGAAAGGGACCCATTTAAAAGTTACGAATTTTAATGATGTGAATTCATTACTAATCACTTAAATGAGGGATTAATTAAAGAATATGTTTCAATAAGAAAATTGTACGTGAATTTCAAGAGAGAAAGAAACCCTAACTACTCAAGTAGTTATAAAATCTCATCTTAAAAAGAGAATAAAGGCTTCATCAAATTCTAATAATCAGAATTGTCAAAGGGGCGGGGCAGAGGATCAGAGGAAGAAGGTACAACCATGAATATACATCCAAGCTTCTAATCAAATAAAAGAGATCTCCATCTTATCCAATCATTCTATTATTCTACACCATTACTCATAGCTTTATGCTTGAGTCTTTGAATTGGGCACAAGGATGATTTCTTGAGTGTTCTTATTGTATTCATCCAAAATATTTTTCTTGTATGATCCTAGAGTATTTACAGCCATATACATGATTGGCAAAGATTTTGTAATGAAGAATATTTTTGATGAATAAACTCCACAAAGAATTTCTTTCAAGTATATCTTGTAACTTTGAGTCTTAAGTATGAGGTATTTGAGATTGACATATCAAATTCCCTTTTGATATTGATAGTAGTACTATTTTAAAAAATTTTAAAATGATTAAATTATTCTCTCCTATTTTTAGTGAAGAATACATGGATGTATTTATATATTATTAAGAAGATTGTGTATGTGATGTTGATCACAAAGAAATTATGATGTTGAATCTCTCCTTCAATATTTTCTATTGTTTAAAGACTTCTTGTTGCATACAAAGATCAGATTAGGTTATTCAAGAACCAGGTCATTTCATAATTTCAAGCAATAAAGATAAAGGGTATGTTGCCTTAGCATTCTCCTAATCCAAGATATCACAGATATATCTTTTATCCCAAGAGGAGTACCACCTCTCTAAAAACATAGGGGGATTCATATCCTTGTGAGGTTTCCATTTCAGTCCTGATCGATTCAACTGTCAACATTTTTGGAGACCATGCTAGGGAGACATTTATTTTCAAGATATTTGAGGACTTGCGTCAGGTCAAATTGAAGAACCAGAAATATCCATGGCTCAAAGTTTCAAAAAGAAGGTTCAGGAAAATTGTTTCATGTTTTAAATGAAAGGGATTTATAAATGATTATTGAAAGATGTTTCACCATTTTTTCAAAAAGACCGAAGAAGCACCAAAGATTCGGGAGAATGAACTCCTTGGAAACTCCATTGGAAAAATTCAAAATTCAAAATTCCATTCATTTCATGATGCTCGTTTAAATTCTTTGTCAGTCCCATTCATGGATTTACAAGACTCGGTAAAGGGGAGAAATACCCAAAGAAGGAGGTGATTTCATAAAACCCCTTTAAATCTACTAGAAGTAAATTTATGAATGCCTAATATTTCTATTGATTTTTTTTCTACATTCTTTGGGGATGCTTCAGAAGATGCAGAGAAATGCTTGTTTAATTTTAAAAGTACATGTCATGATTTCAACCTCACTAAAGATAGTGTTACATGTATATTATTCTTACAAACTCTGCAAGGGAATGCCCTTGAATGGTATAACTCATTAATACCTAACCCCATTACTAGCTAGGATGTGTTAGAAGATTCATTTGCAGAAAATCTCATCCCAAAAGTGCATTCATATGTTTTTGTTTATGTTTTAAATGTTGTTTCCCACCTACCCTCTCCCATATGGAAGCAATATAACTAAGTGACCAATTTTGAAGAAGAATCTAATCAAATATTGGATGAAATTTCTAAGTCATGTTATGTTGATGAAGATGAAGATGAAAATTCCAATTTACAAGAAGAAAATTCTAGCCTCTCATATGAAGATCTTTTGAGAAGTGAATTGGATTATGAAATTAAGGAGCCTCCACCTTACACAAGATGATTCCATCCTTGTAATAGATGATGAAAATCCCCAACAGCCTTGGAAACAAGAAAAATTAGTGGAAGAAATGAATCTTGAGAAGAATGATGAGCAATATTGTCTTTACAAGAAGGAAGAGTCTTTTCAAGACATTGTTGATAATCAAGAACCTTGGAAGTGGTTCAAAATAAGGAGAAATATGAATGTATTCAAAGATTGGAAATTCCTCATTCAATCAAAGGTAATAATATTCTTGAGAAACCAAGAATTGAATTCATTGAATTATGGTTTCAAAGAATTGTTGGTGAAGTAATGCAGTTAGATCCTTAGTATACCTGGTCCTATTTTTTTCCATACACATTGAAAGTACCCATGATTCATTGGTACAATTCTCAACATGTTTCAAAGTTTTGGATTTCATTCCAAATATCAATTCAATGATTGAATGGATCCATTGGAAATCTACCTACACCTAAGGTTCCCCTTTCTTTAAAGTAAGTTAAGGTAGGTAGATCAAGTATATTTTGTTTCTTCAGATTCAGTTTTGCATAATAAGACAGTCTTTATATTGAAGTTTAAAGATAATTCCATGAAAGAGGAAGAATGACATGAATCTATTTTAAATATGACACCATATCCCAATGAAGAAGGTGACGTTTCTTGAGATTATGGTGTTCTCAGCAACCCACAAGCGATCATTGTCCCACAGTTGGAGCCAGTTGTTGACCAAAATTTGGTCACTTATACGTTCCTGCTCCTGGAATAATAATAATAAAAAAAAGATATCATATGATGAAAATTTTTGAACTATTATGAGTTCATTGTGTATTCCTTGTTCTCATTTTTTCCATACATTTTTTGGATCGAAAATTCGATTTTGTATGCTCAAGATATCTAGGTTTAAAGTTTAAGCAATGTTTTAAAAGGGGCTTCTTCAACGTGCGAAAAGTTAAATTTTATTGGAATTGAGAACTCTTGGAACCATGAATTGTCTAGAATCATGGTACACATCCTTTAATTATTTTATAAACTCTCTTCCACTCATCCCACACTTAAAATTATTTTTTAAATATCCACTCTCCTTATACCTCCTCTCCACTTGTATACACATCTCCACACTTAGTTTTTCTTTGAGTCCTTAGCAGACTCGTGGATGCACCCATACCCATATTCCCTCACTCCCTCACCCCATGATTTTGTGACCTACATTTCCTACCCCCTCACTTCCACTCCCCTAAAATTATCCCCTCACTTAAAATTTCATCCCACACCCCCTCACCCTCTCCACTCCCTTATTCCTTATCCTCCATACTTAGAAATTATCCTAAGTCCCTTTGGACTCACTCACCTCTCCCCCTCGCCTTCCTCATTCCCCTTTATACCCCTTATATCACACTTAGATTTTGTTTTTAAACTTGTTTCGGACTCACCCACATCCCCCTCATTCCTCACTCCTTTATCTGCTAGCCCGATACATCGACACCACTCCCCCCCCACCTCACGTCATCACCCTTACCTCTTCCGTCTACACTTCTCCCCCTCACTAATTACCCTTTCCCACTCTCTCTCACTCTACATTTTAAAAATCCTACTTTAACCCCTTTTAAATTATTTAAATTCCAAACCAATTAAACCCTCCCACATGGAGACATATGAATATATTACAAGTGGAAACATAGAAATGGATTGACATGGAAGATAACTAATGTGACACATGGCATAGTTTATTGAAGACACATGGAACACTCTTATTGGATACATATGGCATATTTTTGACCTATCAGATGAAGACATGTGGCATATCATCATTGATGACATGTGGAAGCTTATCAGGTGATGACACGTGGTGAATTGTGAATAACCCCTTTTAAATTATTTAAATTCCAAACCAATTAAACCCTCCCACATGGATACCTATGAAAATATGAAAAGTGGAAACCTAAAACTAGATTGACATGGCAGATAACTAATGTGACACATGGCATCTTTTGGAAGGAGACACATGGCATAATTTATTGAAAACACATGGCACACTCTTATTGGATACACATGGCATATTTTTGACCTATCAGATGAAGACACATGGCATATCATCATTGATAACATGTGGAAGCTTGTCAGGTGATGACATGTGGTGAATTGTGAATGTTTRACTCATTAGTTTGATTGGGCGTGAGGTGGACATTGACTTGGCATGCAAAACTATTATTTTATTCATCAATTTTCCAAGGGAGGTCGACCCACTAAGCTCCATATTCTCTCTTTAATGTTTCTTACTAAGTGTACRGAACACTTAGCACTATATAATACTAAAAATCAACCTTTTCCATGCATGTGGGATGGGATTTACAACAAAATTCGAATTTTGAGCTAAGGAAGGGTGAATCCAAGATCAAGGGCTGAGATTTTCCCAACATCTCCAATCGACGGTGGTTGGGCGTTAATCTTGTGGAGGCCATAACTTGAGCTCTGGGTGTCATAATCGCGCACACTTTATACTAATGGAAAGATATTTCGATGAAGACGATGAAGGTATAGGTTTCAAGGGATGAAATTTTCTATATGTTTCCTAGAAATAAAAATATCAGTTAGTTTCATTTTTAATGGGCCTAAATGACAACACAACTTCACGAGCTCATATCTTGAGATTCAAGCGACTGATTTGGGAAAACATTATATCATTGAAAATCTAAGATGATGAATATCACATATGAAGTGATTTACATGGATAAAAAGTTGACTCTCACTTTCATAAAATTAAAACACAATCCCCCTCTTTAAAATGGCAATTAGTTGAATTTTGAAAATAAAAGTTTATTTAAAACAAATTATTAAAAAAGGAAAGGGACCCATTTAAAAGTTATGAATGTTACTGATGTGAATTCATTACTAAGCACTTAAATGAGGAATTAATTAAATAATATGTTTCAATAAGAAAAGTGTACCGTAATTTTAAGAGAGAAAGAAACCCTAACTACTCAAGTAGTTAGAAAATCCCATCTTAAAAAGAGAAGAAAGGCTTCATCAAGGGGTAATAATCAAAATTGTCAGAGGGAAGGGCAGAGAATTAGAGGAAGAAGAAGGTACAACCATGAATATATAGTGAAGCTTATGATCAAAGAAAAGAGATCACCATGTTCTCCACTCTTTCTATTATTCTACACCATCACTCATAGCTTTATGCTTGAGTATCTGAATTGGTAACAAGGTTGAGTTCTTGAGTGTTCTTCTTGTATTCTTCCTAAATATTGATCTCGTATGATCATGAAGTATTTACAACCATATACATGATTGTCAAAGATTTTGTAATGAAGAATATTTTTTCATGAATAAACTCCACAAAGAATTGCTTCAGAGTTGATTTCAATTGTATCTTGTAACTTTGAGTATTAAGTATGAGGTATTTGAGATTGACCTATCAAATTCTATTTTGATATTGAAAATAGCACTCTTTTAAAATTCTTTGAAATGACCAAATTATTCTCTCATTTAGTTTCATGAAGAAGACATGGATGTATTTATATATGATTACGAATATTTTGTATGTGATGTTGATCACAAAGAAATTCTGATGTTGAAGTCCTCCTTCAATCTTTTCAATTGTTTAAATACTTCTTGTTGCATACAAAGATATTATTAGTTTATTGAATAACCATGTCATTTCATAATTTCAAGCAATAAATATCTAGGATCTGTTGCCTTAACATTCTCCTAATTCAAGATCACAGATATATATTTTATCGCAAGAGGAGTACCACCTCTCTAAAAACGTAGGGGGATTCATATCCTTGTGAGGTTGTCGTTTCATTCTTGATGGATTCAAGCGTCAACAGGTAGCATCCTTATTTTTAACAAATATCACTAGGGTACCCCAAGGTGAGACACTTGGGCATATATATCCATTCTTCAAAATCAACTCAAGTTGAATTTGCAACTCCTTCAACTCTAGTGTACTCATCCTATAAGGATTCTTGGATATTGGAGTTGCTCCAGGCATCATATTGATGGAGACATAAATATCTCTCTTGGGTGGAAACCCTGGTATTTGTTTAAATACATCTTCAAACTATTTTAGAACTGCATCGTCTTCCATATTTGGCACTTTATCCTTAGGTTTGTTGGTTGTGGAACCTAGTTATCTTCTTGATTCAGAGGTATTTGCTTTCATCTTTTTTTATACTCCATGAAGACTTTACACCCTAGAAGAATGTACACTCCTCCACACATCGGAGTGCACAGGGGATTTACCCACTCTATGGGGTCTGGGGGCAAGTGGGCCCCTGGCGGGGGTTCAGGGGAGAAGCCCCCAAAGGAAAAATTGCCTTGTAAATGTATATTGTAATTTCATTGTAAATATGGACCATTCATTATAAGGTTGCATATCTGATGGTAGAAGTTGTGTTAGGGTTTTTTTTTCCTAGAAGGAAACCCTCTTTTATGAGGGAAATGTATTATGGCTATGCTTCATTGTGAATATTGTATTCTAAGAGAGGAGACTATGAGAGAAAGAAGAGGAAGTTACAACGGGTGTGTTGTAGGTTGTGTCCCTTCACGGGTGTGTATCTTTTGTGTTTTATTTCCGAATTTGTTTTATTTTATTGCTCAACTATCCTGTTTTTCTAACAATTGGTACTAGAGTGAAAGGTAACTTGCAGGAAAAGAGGGTTCCTGGTTTGAGTGGGAGCAATGGCAAGAGATGGAAAGTTTAGGGTCGAGAAATTTAAGGGCCAAAACTACCAGTTATGGAAGATGCAGATGGAACATTATTTATATCAGAATTATCTATTCCTACCATTGGGTGGAATAGCAAAGAAGTTGACGGCCATGAAGGATGAAGAATGGGAGGTTCTTGATAGAAAGGAACTAGGAATGATACGATTGAGCCTAGCAGTTTCAGTGGCTTTCAATATTTTGAAAGAAAAGACAATGAAGGAGCTGATGGATGCATTGGATAAATTGTATGAAAAAACCTCGGCATCCAATAAGGTATTTCTAATGAAGAGATTATTTAATATGAAGATGTCAGAAGGTGGGTATGTTGCATATCATTTAAATGAATTTAATACAGTTACTAATCAACTAAATTATGTAAAAGTGGACTTTGATGATGAGGTCATGGCTCTTCTATTCTTGTGTTCATTGCCAGAAATTTGGAATGGCTTGGTCATGGTTGTAAGTAACTATGTATTTGGTTCAAACACTTTAAAATTTGATGATGTTGTTCATGTTATTCTTATTGAGGAAATGCAATGGAAAAGCATAGGTGAGACATCAGGTAATACATTAAACATGGAGAACATGGGAAGACAAAAGGATAGAGGAAAGGGCTCAGGGAACTACGAGAATTCTAGGAAGGGAAGATCCAAATCCAGATTTGGAAATAAAGAGTGTTGGAATTGTGGAAAGAAAGGACATCTGAAGAAACACTACAGAGCTCCAAAGAAACAAAGAGATGGACATCAGGATAAAAATAAGGAAGCAAATGTAAGAGGTGATGTGTTACAAGATGCTTTGATTCTTTCTGTAGATAATATTTTTGAGTCTTGGTTAGTATATTCAGGGGCTTCATTTCAATCCACACCCAATAGGAAACATTTTCTAGATTATGTTCAGAGAGATTTTGGACAGGTTCCTTTGGGCGATGATGCACCATCCAAAATTGTTGGAATGGGAAAGATAAAAACAAAGCAAAGTGATGGAAACCAATGGTTGTTGAAAGAGGTAAGACATGTTCCAGATCTAAGGAAAAATATAATTTCAATAGGGCAATCGGCAAGTGAAGATTGTATATCCATATTTACAAATAAGGTGTGGAAGGTCACCAAAGGATCATTGGTGATAGAAAAAGGAGAGAAGGTAGGTACATTTTATTTATGTATCGGTAATATTGACTCTTCTATGTATTTAGCTTCTACAGGACTGGATACAACTTTGTGGCATCATAGGCTTGGACACATGAGTGATAAGGGGATGCACATACTTCACAAAAAAAAAAAATCTAGTTCTTAAACAAATTGATTTGGATTTCTCTGAGCATTGTGTTTATGGAAAACATAAGAGAGTCAGATTTCTCAGAGTTGGAAAAGAAAAGAAGACTGAAAGGTTAGAGATTGTGCATACATATGTATGGGGACAATCTCAGGTATCATCTCTTGGTGGCTCTCGTTATTATGTTACTTTTATTGATGACACAACTAGAAAAACTTGGGTTTTTTGCATTCGACAAAAATCTAATGTTTTTGATACTTTTAAGAAATGGAAAKCTTTGGTTGAGAATGAGATAGGAAAAAGGATGAAGTGTCTCATATCAAACAATGGAGGTGAATATTAMAGCAATGATTTTGATGATTACTGTTCATACCATGGGATTYGTAGAGAGAAGACAGTTCCAGGAACACCACAAGAAAATGGTGTGTCAGAAAGGATGAAAAGGACAATCATGGAGCATGCAAGGAGTATGAGATTTCATGTTGGTTTTCCCTTACAGTTCTAGGAAGATGCTATAGATACTACTATTTACTTAATAAGTAGAGGACCTTCGAGCTCTTTGGATGGTAGAATTCCATAGGAGGCATGGATAGGTAAAAAAGTAAACTATTATTTTTTGAAGACTTGTGGTTGTGAATCATTTGTCCATATTGATGAAGAAAATAGAACAAATCTTGAGGAAAAATCCAAGAAGTGTATGTTTATTGGATATGGTGTTAATGATTTTGGTTATCGCTTATGGGATTATGAAAATAAAAAAATCATTAGGAGTAGAGATGTCATATTCAGTGAGAATGTCATGTACAAAGATTAGTTGCAGGGAAAGAAACGGGAAAAAGAAAAACCAGAATACACAGTTCTTGATGAGATCACTGAAAAAAAATTCCAAAGGTACCAGAAAATCAAAATGTACAACAATAGGATCGGCAGGTACCTCAAACTCCTGCAAGTGTTGTTAAAATATATACCAAGTTAAGTAGACCACCTGAACGATAATCTCCTTCATTGTATTATTTATTGTTGACTGATTCTGGTGAACCAGAATGTTATGAAGAGGCAATGTAGGTAGACACCAAAAATAAGTGGGAGAAAGGCATGAAAGAGGAAATGGATTCCTTGTTAAATAACCAGACTTGGTACTTGGTTCGGTTTCCTGCAGAAAAAAGAGCATTGCAGAATAAATGGGTTTAAAAGTTGAAGGAAGAAGATGGAGGAAAAAAGAGGTACAAGGCTAGACTTGTTGTAAAGGGGTTTGCACAAAATAAAGGTATATATTTTGATGAAATATTTTCTCCTATTGTTAAAATGACTTCAATTAAGACTATTTTAAGTCTTGTGGTAGTAGAATATTTGCATCTTGAACAGTTAGATGTAACAACAAATTTTCTTCATGCGGATTTGGAGGAAGAGATTTATATCCAGCAGCCACAGGGGTATGAGGTCAAAGGAAAGGAGAATTCGGTATGCAAGTTGAATAATATCTTGTATGGCCTAAAGCAAGCTCCAAGGCAGTGGTATTTGAATTTTGACAGGTTTATGACAGAACAAGGTTGAAGTAGATGGCATTCTAATCACTGTGTTTATTTTAAAAGTCTAGAAAATGGAAGCTATATTATCTTGTTATTCTATGTAGATGGCATGCTTGTTGCAGGGTCTAATATGCAGGATATAAATGTGCTCAAGAATAAATTAGCTAATTCATTTGTGATGAAGGATTTGGGTGCTGCAAAGAAAATCCTTGGTATGAGAATAACAAGAGACAGGAAAAATTGTGAATTGACATTGTCTCGTGGTGAGTACATAGAGAAGGTGTTGGAGAGGTTTAGAATGCAGAATGAAAAACTAGTTAGTACACCTTTGGCCAACCATTTCAAATTAACTATGGAAATGTGTCCTGAGACACAAGAGTAGATAGAATACATGTCCAGGGTCCCGTATTCATCAACAATTGGCAGTTTGATGTATGTGATGGTTTGCACAAGACCATATATTGCACATGTAGTGGGATTTGTGAGCAGGTATATGAACAATCCAGGTAAATAACATTAGGAGGAAGTAAAGTGGATTCTCATGTATTTGAGAGGTACTGCTACTCATGCATTATGTTTTGAAGGTTCTGACACTATTCTACATGGATATGTTGATTTAGATATGGAAGGTAATAAAGATAGCAGGAGGAGCACCACAGGGTATGTTTTTACTATAGGTGGAACAACAGTAAGTTGGATTTTGAAACTGCAAAAGGTTTTTTCACTTTCAACAATAGAGGCAGAGTATGTTGCTGCTACAGAGGCTAGTAAAGAGATGATTTGGTTACAAAGGTTTATGGAGGAATTGGGAAAGAAGCAGGAGAATTTCAGGTTGTATTGTGACAATGAGAGTTCCATTCATATTGCAAAGAACTCAGCCTTCCATTCAAATACTAAGAATATATAGCTTAGGTACCATTTCATATGATCTATCTTGGAAGATAGACATTTAAAGTTGGAAAATATACACACTAGCCAGAATCCTGTAGACATGTTAACTAAGGATGTAACCAGTTGATCTTCAAGAATGGATATGAAGATGTGAAATTTTCCAAGTCCAAGAAGGATCATAGTCCAGCATATACAACAGCAGTGGAGTTGTTGATATCAGTCTCCAAGTAGGAGATTGTTGGTTGTGGAGCCTGATTATCTTCATGATTCAAAGGTCTTTGTTTTCAGTTGTGTTTATACCCCATGAATACTTTACACCTCGGAAGAATGTACACTCGTCCACACGGGGGAGTACAGAGGGGGGTTACCTCCTCTATGGGATCTGGGGGCAAGCGGGCCCCCGGCAGGGGCTCGGGGTCGAAGCCTCTAAAGGAAAACTTTCCTTGTAAATGCATATTGTAATTTTATTGTAAAGATGGATCGTTCATTATAAGGTCGTAGATATGATGGTAGAATTTACGTTAGGGTTTTTTTTCCTATAAGGAAACCCTCTTTTATGAGGGAAATTTATTGTGGCTATGCATCATTGTGAATATTGTATTCTGAGAGAGGAGTCTGTGAGAGAAAGAAGAGGAAGTTACAATGAGTGTGTTGTAGGTTGTATCCCTTCACTTGTTGGATAATAATAAAGGAAGGACCTGGAAATTTATTTGGTGGACGTAGCCCACACTGGGTGAACCATGTATATCTATGTCTCTATTGTATTGTGTATCTTCTATGTTCTATTTCCACTTTTGTTTTATTCTATTGCTCTGCGATCCTATTTTTCTAACAAGGTTCCTCCTCCATATGGGATGCAAATATTTGGCATCCATTTCTAAAACTTTTCTTCAGCTGCAAGGCTAAAACTTCTTTGATAGTTATATCCCTTGAAATACCCTATAATGATTTCAAGTTTCCTTCTTCATCCAAGCAAGTAAAATCCTTATTATAACAGTCTAAGATAACATGATGCTTTTCCAACCAATCCATACCAATTAGGAAATCATATGAGCTCAAAGGTATGATATTCAAATATTCCCTTTTTCTCATCCCATTCATGTCCATTGGACATTCCTTAATCATCTCATTAATTTCCCTTTTATCTCCTATAGCTAGATACACCAACCAAGGTTTCCCAAGCTTTCTTTTTGGCAATTGAAATCTTTCCACCATATTAGGATCTAGTTAACTATTACTAGCTCCTAAATCAATTAAAATGGAAATGGTTTGGTTGTTGATTTTACCTTCCATTCCTATCATATGAGACTAGAAATCATCTTGCTTTTTATCTAGGGCTATGTATATCCTAGGTAAATTTCTACCCATGTTCTCCATTGTATCAGTATGTTGTACATTATGAATGGTCCTCACTTTTTCATGTTTGTGAGGGTAATATTTGTACATATGGTCTCCCTCACAACCCCAACACTTCATTGGCTATTTCTTTGGTATTTTCCCCATTTTTTCTGTCATTTTGGGATCCTTGGGAGTTGGTTGTCCTTGAGGAGTATTTATGAAGAATGGTGGCTTGGTTCCCTTCTTCCTCTTCTCTATATTGTGTTTCTTCTTGTCTTCCCAAGATTTTCAGAAGGTTGGTCTTCCTCTATGCTGATCATAGAGGCATTTATCTCTCCTTATGGTTTCCTCCAGTGTCTTGGGATCATCATACTATATATTATCACTAATACTATATTATTGCTCAATTCTTGCTTACGTACCTCTAAATCATAACCTGTTCATCCTTGATGAAAGAAACATATTTCAGTAGCTCTAAGAATCTCCTTTCATACTCATATATGGTCATACTCTCAAGCTTGAATTCAAAGAACTCCTTCATTTTCTTATCATAGTAACGATTGGTTAATTATTTATTTTTAAAATACTTATTGAACTCCCTCCAAGTAACCTTCTTCTCATCAATGTGTTTCACTTGCATAAGTTGGTCCCACCACATTGATGTTTTTCCCTTGAGTTGGTAGATGGTGATTCTCCCTTATGCATGTGAAGAGTAATTATGTAACTGGAATCATTTCTTCATGCCCAACAACTAGGTATCTACATCCTCATCCTTCTTGTGCTCACCATTAAGGGTAGGATGCTTGATCTTATTCATTTCTCCATGTAGCTCATCCACCCAAGACCTCCTCTTATGATTTATGATAGGAGATGGACTTTAATTACTATGTTCTCTCCTAGATGAATTCAATGGTGAGTGATGATGATGCCTATCAACACTTCTTGTTTCTCTCATTAATCATGAAACTTGTGACTCCTAGACTTGCTTGATTTTATCTCCTTATCCATTTTCTTCTCTATTCAATCCAAGCTCTATATCAACTTGAAGTTGAAGTCATCTTTCTTCTCCTTGGATTTCATAATTTTATCATTATCATATTTATAAATTTGGACATCCTTTTGCAATTTTTTTATGGTCTCCACCAAGTTCACACTTTCCTCCTTGCCTTCTCCATGTCAATTTGAATTTGTCTCTGCATTACCCATGCTAACATGCAACCCATTGACTTAATATTCATGGTTGTAAGTCCTATGTGCATATTACATGCCTTTGATCTCTATGATGATCCTATTCCAATCTATTTTCTGTTAACTTTGCAAAATGTGTATGCAACAGGATTTGTTAGACTAAATAATTTAACAAATTCATGAAAACTATGCATAATTTTGTTCCATAAGAGCATCAAAATTCTTTCTTCTAATTCCTTGTGAATTTAACTTCCCAATTAAAATTTCTAGGTGTATATATTGACTCTTTTTTCCAATTCCTTTCCAATGATTTCTTTCTTGCTCAATTCTGAGTCATTGGCATAAATTTATGGCCATATGAATATTACCCATTTACTCCTTCAACACATCCTTCAACCATGTGCAATGTTTAATTGTGCTTATGCATCCTTGCACCCACTCCTTTGAAAATTTGACATAGACCAATTGGGTTTCTCCGGGATCTTATTTTAGATATTTTGGCCAATTTTCACCTTCACTTGAGTTTTAGGTTGCTAGATACAACCTACTAAAGTTTGATGCTAATTTATCTTTTTGGCCTTGAATGCTACAGGTTCCTTCTATGTCCTCCTGTGCATTTTTAGGTACCCATATTTATGTTTTGACTCCATAGTTGTCTTTAATGGATCAATGTATTTCTGTAGATTTCTCTTCTTCCTCAATACAATTCCGAAGAATGGATTTATGGCCCTCTGAAGTTAATTGGGCCTCAAAAATTACTTGGCATCATTTTGGCATGTAACTTTCTTTTACTAGTTTTGTTTGAAAAATGGTCTAAAACAATAGAAATATCTCTTTGAGCTATTTTATTTTAGATGAAATAACCATATGTCCTAGAAGTACATACACTTTTCTAAAAATTTGACTACAAAATGTCGTTTAGGCCTCCAAAAATGGCCTGCAAGTTGAACACTTGGAAATCACTGTAATTTTCTAGATATTTTGATTAATTTTTGAAAATTTTATTTTAATATAGCCGACGAGGATGCTGATGTGGAATCCTAGTATACCTGAAACCCCTAGAAGGACACCATGTCATCTCCTTCTCTACCTAGCATGGCCCTGCCGACCCTTTTCCTTTACTTCCTTCTCTTTCCCCTTCACTAGCATGTATATTTTATTATATATATTTTTTTGGACCCCACGAGTCCTTGGATTCCATGTTGCGTATTTTTATTGGGTCATAGGGATCGGAGGGCCCCGTCCCGCATACATGAAGTTTCACACCAAAACGATCCAACAACGGAGGTTTGGGGCGCAATCAATGGTTGTGATCACGATCGATGACCCATATTGCATCGCGACCCCAAAGCCTTATTGACTGTTAACAGAGGCTAGAGGGGCCATGAAAAATAACCAGGGTTTGGTCTTGGTTGATGTGGAATGCATAAGTTAATTTTGGCCCTCCTTTCCTATGGTTAACCTAACCATACAGAACCCCCCCACAATTAGGGTTATGTGGTCCGGACTCATGGTTCCATCAGACATGCATGTGCCTGCCACCACAGCTCCATGTCACCTACCACCATGTATCTATTTTCATGTCACCTTCCACTGTTTCCTTTCCATAGTGTTATTACACGTCAACTGACACATTCCCCTCACATCATGCTAGCATCATCATAGGAAGAAATACCTGAATTTTCCCAAATTTTCCCAATTTTTTCTAAATTTTCAAATTTTCCAAAAATGCCCAATTTCAAAGTTATTCATGTGGAGTCCATTTAATCTTTGTATTTAATCTCTATATGGGCCATTTCAGCGTTGTACATATAAATTCGAACCCTACTCTTAAAATTTGACTCCTCTGTGTCAAATTCCCCATAATTTCATTACATAAATTGGGGCTTTTCCCAATTTCACCTAATTTATCATCAGCACCATGGATTCTCTATAAATTACAAATTCGTCCACCTCCAAGCCTAAATTTTCCTCAATTAGAGAATGAAATTTCTCATTTTAGACTTATGGGCACAATTCTCACCAATTTCTAGTGAAATTCCCTCAATTTCACTACAATAATTTAATCAAACAAGTTGTAGACATATTCTAGAAATTAATTTCCTACAATCTATGTCTTCAAAACTATGCTAACTCGTCCCATGTAGGCTTAGTGTCGAAACTAGAGCTCTGATACCACATTGTAGCGTCCCCATCCCCGAGCTAGGTTATGCCACACAAAATTTCCAACTCTGATACCATTGAATTTACAGAAAACTTTGCATATGCATAGAATTATATATTTCTATGAAATTATAACAACATATATGCTTAAGTATAATTAAAAAAACAAACACCCATAACAAAAAAGATATAAATACGCACACAATGATTAAAAAAATCACATAAAAGACACTTATATTTTATAAAAAGTCACCAACTACGTGCATACATTAGACTTTCCTCCCAGCAATAGACTCTACTGCTCATAAAATTTCAACAATAGGTCACCCTTGTGTTGGGGCTTAAACTCCACCAGGACAAAGGAATCCTAATCTAAGTTAAAGTCTCTCAATAACCAAAATACTCAAAAAAAGGTTCCAACTCTAGCAGACAACCTATAGTCCCTCATTCCCCACATGCATGTCTCACACTAGGAAGTGTGTCCCTTCTCTTCTCAACAATCCTTTGGTTGCCCCACTTCCCTTATAGGGCTTCAACAATAGGTTGCATAAGAAGTCTCAAAGCCCTATAGTTGCAGATTGAAACCTTGGAAAAACAATTCTCAGCAAATATCTCACCTGGAGAGAATGTTCACGGGCCTAACAACCTGCTTCCTTGATAACCTATGGGACTGACAACCCACTTCTTAGATAACACACGAACCTAACAAACTGCCTCTTCAACTCAATTCCTCACGTCACTGGTTGGATACTACTTCCAAGATTTCCAAGAATAGGTAAGGTGATGGCAGCACGAAAGTATGGATGGTAGGAGAGGAATGATGGTAGGAATGATGAAGGAATGATGGGAAATTGAACTAGTTTCCCCAAATATATGTGCATCTTCCCAGCTTGACACTTGTCATGTTGGGAACTACATGGGCTCAATTTCCCCTCCACTTGGGTGATATGTTTCCCATAATTAAGGACTTAGGATATATTTATATCCCTCACTTTAGGAATATTAATAAAATATTCCTTTGGGCTCAAGCTCCCTTAGCCTATCCCCTTTCCTATACTGTTATCCCCCCTTTCCGTTTCTAGTGGATTTTATCTCCCCATAATATTTTCTCTGGTTGGTCTTCGACAGTGATGTATTTTATTAATATATGAGTGTGATCACATTTTACAAACATAGTCCCACTAGCCTTTTAGCATCCAGGCTCTCCATCCGAAAAACCACACAAAACATTTGTCCTCAAAACACATATATACAAAGGCACTCTAGCCAAAAATGTCATGGCTCATCATCCTATGTGTGGATTGACATTTACATTTACAATTGGGGTTCAGTCTAGGGGTATTACATCATGAATTTGATGCTTTATTTACTCCTTATTTTGAATGGAGTGCCTATAGATTGGACCATTGGATAAGGGAGCATCAGGAACCAATTCAATTAAATGATTGGCTAATAGTGGAGAGGCACCCCTGTAGGTGAAGACAAAATATCTTTGTGCTCCTCTAAAATATTATAGGCCTTCTTTTTTTGTATATAAAGGTCTTGGGTTGAGGCTTTGGTAGTCGCAATGACCTTTTGTTCATCTTCTAACCGAGTCGTGAAGAGGGAAATTTTTTTGGTTTGAGAGATTACTTTGTAGCACTATTTTTTCAAAATCAATGAAATGGTAGTAGTCATAACTACCTCAGGTATCCTATAGATTTGACCCCCTAGAGTAACAATGACACTACTGGACTGAGAATCACAAAAAGCATGAGATTTCCACATATATGATTCTCCTAAAATAACATCATAGACTTCAAGTGGGGCAACATCACATAGAACATAATCTTTGAATGTCTTGATGTCATACCACATGTGACATTATTGGTTGATGTGGATGTCTTGTCCCTAGCTCAACCATCTGATGGTGTATAGTTGGGGGTGTGGAATTGTCAAGAACTTCATTATTTTGATGACCTTGGCAGAGATCAATTTCTTTTGGATCCCACTATCAACAATGAAATGTAGTGGGGCTCATTTCACCCACATCCATGAATGGAAGATGAGATCCCCTTCCTCTAGCTCCTTTGACTCATCAGGTTGGATCTTTGCAGTTGCAATGGTAGCACTAGGTTTTTCATCAATGATGCACTTTCCCTTATCTTGTTATCATTTAGATTTTGAGTTGGGGTCTGATTCTTTTTATTTAATCTTGGCCAACAATGAATTTTTTGAGTGGCATTCATCAGTGTTGTGTTAGGGGATATTGTGGAATTCACGCCATTTTTCAGTGTCCTTCCTCACCTTCTTATTACCCTTCTTTTCTTATGGCTTGGACTATCTATCATAAGATTGGTCTCCCTTTCTCTATTCCTTGTTCTGTGAATTAAGTCCACCTTTGCCATGATTTTGTTCTTGCGGATTTGTAGACCCAAACTCCTGCTTATTCTATTACTTAAATTTCATCTTGATTTTGACAACATATTGATAAGTGGCTCCCAATGAGGAGATGTCCAAGAAATATATCTCTATTTGGATGTACCTGTGTAGACAACTATGGTACTTCAAAACCATGTGTCTCTTTGAATATTGAATACCCAGCTTTGAGTGCAAGCTATGCAAGATGTTGGTATACTCTAGAATTTTCTAGTCTCTCTCATGATGCAGAGTCGTCCATATCATATATTGGTCATCATAGATTCCAATAAGGTATAAATCCTTCTTTAGGGCATCCACAAAGGTCTCCCAAGTGGGTTTTCTCCTGAATGGCATAGATTCATCTGTGGTGTGCCTCTCCCAATAACCTTCCCACAAATCATTTTCATGGGGAATGGATTTTAGGAGTGGGAAGGTGATATTTTCGCTATCGGAAAAAAAGTGGATGGAGTAATACCCTTCTAGTAGATTTAACCATTTCTATAGAGCATCTGCATCTATCTCTCCTTCTAATAAGGGGATAGTAAAATTCAATTTTACCTTGAAGGGCATCACACCTCCAAAATGGTTGCTTGTCGAAATGCCTCGGTTGCCATCGGTAATTGTCGAAGGATCTAATAAAAAAATTCCATCATCATGTTCCTTTGTTGTGTGAGGGCTCCCTCGAGAAAAATATTGAAAGGATCTTCTACTATGTCACCTTTCTTTTGTTCCACCATGGGAGGTTGCTTGGGTTGGCAAGAGTAATCGTCCCCAAGTAAAACTCACTCAGGACCCAACTCTCTATACCCTGACCTCATTGGGGACATGCTTTCTCTGATACCACTGATTTGGATTATATAGGGAAAAAAATGAAACACACACAAAAATATAACAGAGAGAGAAGTGATACAGTGAAAACCCAATTTCTATTAATGAAAAAAATAATAGAATATCAAGGAACACAAATTGGCTAGATGAGTGGTAATTTATCTCTGAAGAGAAAGAGATGTTGGCTATGCTCAATCGCAACAATATTTACATCACACTCCATTGCATCCTCAAAGGGCCTCCTTCACCTCAATTATATATGAGAGAGTGAAAGGAGAATCAATTCCCATGATGCATGTGGGATAAACCTTTTTTACAAAATAGTGAGTTATTGAAGAATAAGTTGGTCTAAGTTTACAAAATGCCATAGGCATGTACATAAGACCACTAAGAAATCATTACACGATTGTCATAATTAACAAATGGAGATGGAATTCCATTATATTCCCCCTTAATGACAACATCAAAAGGGTGAATACCATGGTTTATCAAAACCACACATGCTCAAAAATGTTGATGTAGTGGAGAAGGTGGATGTCCACCGTGATCCACTTGGATCATAGAAGTTGTTATTTCCCCCATTGACAATATGCATATGACTAGATACTTAATGTATAAGAATAAGAAAACTAACATGAAAGACAAAGACTTCCTAAGATTACTCCAAACTCCAATTAAAGTCACTTGCAACTTAAGAGGGTTTGATATAAAGATGCCAAGTCTTGGATACGACATTGGAGAATAGAGGAAGAGAACACTCTATCACATCTAAATTTAAGGGAAAATTGTGGTGTGATAAAGAAATAGAGAATAAGAGAAAATTACAATGCAATAAAGAGGTCATTAACCCTATTATAAAAAATCAAAAGTATCCTTTTGTTGTAGTTAGCATAAAGAAGAAAATTAATTTTCATAAGATAAGATCGAACTTTCACAAGCTCCATAGTGAAGCAGGACATTGGACAATTTCTTAAATGTCGTGGGATAAAAGAATTTTTCATCTTTGTGATACTAAAAAAGCAAAGGATGAAAACCACTCTCTTAAAATGTACTAAGTATGACTTAATTAAATATCAATTTCAAAATATTTATCACAATACCATCCTTACTAACCTATTAACTCATCTTTATGGAGATTTAAGAAAAAAAAATCTCCAATCTTTTCGTCCACAAAAATAAAATTTTGAAATAAACCATTAAATCTTATCTTTTTTAAAAGTTGAATAAATTAAAATTGCTATATATAATAAGTTATAACAATAATCCTCCAAAGACCACTAAGAAATCATTACACAATTTTCATAATTAACAAATGGAGATGGCATTACATTATATTCCCCCTTAATGACAACATCAAAAGGGTGAATACCATGGTTTATCAAAACCACATGCTCAAAAATGTTGATTCAGTGGAAAAGGTGGATGTCCACCGTGATCCACTTGGATCATAGAAGTTGGTCTTTCCCCCATTGAGAGTATGCATATGACTAGATACTTAATGTATAAGCATAAGACAACTAACATGAAAGATAAAAACTTCCTAAGATTACTCCAAACTCCAATTAAAGTCACTTGCAACTTAAGAGGGTTTGATATAAAGATGCCAAGTCTTGGATACATCATTGGAGAATAGAGAAAGAGAACACTCTATCACATCTAAATTTAAGGGAAAATTGTGGTGTGATAAAGAATTAGAGAATAAGAGAAAATTACAATGCTATAAAGAGGTCATTAACCCTATTATAAAAAATCAAAAGTATCCTTTTGTTATAGTTAGCATAAAGAAGAAAATTATTTTTCATATCTCTCACAAGCTCCATAGTGAAACAAGACATTGGACAATTTCTTAAATGTCGTGGGATAAAAGAAATTTTCATCTTTGTGATACTAAGAAGGCAAAGGATGAAAAACACTCTCTTAAAATGTACTAAGTATGACTTAATTAAATATCAATTTCAAAATATTTATCACAATATTGTCCTTACTAACCTATTAACTCATCTTTATGGAGATTTAGGGAAACAAAATCTCCAACCTTTTCATCCACAAAAATAAAATTTTGAAATAAACCATTAAATCTTATCTTTTTTTAAATCAAATAAATTAAAATTGCTATATAGAATAAGTTAAAATAATAATCCTCCAATCATATATATATATATGTTTATTATTATTATTATTATTATTATTATTATTATTATTATTATTATTATAAAATTTAAAAAATCCATTCTTCTTAATTAATTATGTATTTTTAGATTTTTACAATCCTTCTTATTTAAAAATTGTTGAAAATTAAATAATAATTTTTTTTTAAATGAGAATAGAATAAAAACATCTTTTAACAAAGTCTTATCATATAACGGGACCCACTAAAAATTTAAAGTACCTAGGAATGAGAAACGACCGCTCAAAAATAAGATAAGAGCAATGAAACCAAAATATTTCTTCTTAATTTCCAAAAAGTAAAGAAACAAAAGAGTTCATCCACACACAACTTATGAAGAAACCCAGAAAATGAAGACTTTCACTTTATGTGGTCCTTTATGCCCTATGCAGGGCCACTAAACACCCACATCACGGAACAAAATTGAAAGTCTTCATTCTCAATACTTCTTCAAGGGAGACTACTTTCCTTCTCTCATAACTTTTGCAAATTATTTTGGTTCGATATATTTCATTTTCAGAATTGAATTGGTCGATCTCGAAAATGTAAAATCTGGGATTGGATTTAAAAAAAAAAAAGTCTACCAAAAATTATATAAAATATTTAAATTTTGAAAAAAAAACATATAATAATAATAATATATTTTTAAAGTCATGGTCAAGTCATTACATTAAATTGGTGTATGAGATTCCTTTCTTTGTGGGAAAGGGACCCTCCTTTGCCTAGCGATTTCACTGATAAAGTCTATGAAGATATACATACCCTACTCAGCTTTGGATTTGAACTTGTGACCTCTTAAGAGAAAACACATGTTCTTAACCATTAGGCTTGTGACCTCTTAAGAGAAAACACGTGTTCTTAACCATTAGGCCCACTCAGACTGTTTCTATATGTATATATTCATGTGTATCTATATGAATTCAAATTATTTATATATAAATATGCAAAATTTCTCATTTATATAGTAAGAATGTATATAATTAAAATAGCATCGAGTGCAATCCATCTTTAAACTAAAATACATCAACAAAAAACATATATATTCATGTACATCTATATGAATCCAAACTATTTATATATAAATATGCAAAGTTTCTCATTTATATAGCAAAAGTTTTTATAACTAAAATAACATTGAGTACAATCCATCTATAAACCAAAATACATCGACAAAGAAACCCTTTCTATTAAACCATTCCACTTTTTTTTTTTTTAACCGACTAATTCAATATTGAATGGATCGATCAAAAACAGTTAGATCCAGTCGAACCAACCCATTTTACTGCAAAACTGATCAGACCAACCAATTCTAAACGATCTGAATTACATATCACAAACAAGTGAAAAACACGCTAAAAATTAATTATTTTACAATTTTCCATGCCATTTTAACCACAGCTCAAAATGTTGGAGTATATATCTATATATATTGACATATTTGTCAAAGAAATGATAGTAATTTAAAGAGGACAAGCAGTTTAAGCGATTGCAATATGAACTCACATAGTATCAATTATAAGCACGCGCATGACAAAGATGGTACTTTAAACTACTCTACCATTAGAATCTTCTATGATGTAGATACATAGATATAAGACTTTAGGGGGAAAACAGTGTGTTCGAGAATCCTTGAAGGACTATGGTCCAAACCTTGCACTAGAGTATAATGAAATGCTCAAAGATTAAAAAAGAGTGCACATTGAATTCAATGGTCATATTTACACACATAAATTATAATTATAAATTCAAAACTTGATTATTTACATTTTATATCAAATTGCTTAAAACACACGCAATCATATAATTATAAAAAAAAATTCATATATTTATTTTATTTATATTTTTTTGATAAATTCATTTATAGATATTTTTAAGTTTGGGAAATTTTGTATCGATAAATAAGAAATTTAATCTCTCTTATTATTATTATTTATCATTGTATCAAAATATGTAATATTGAAAAAATAAATAACCATATATGTAATACATACAATATATGTTATATGTAATACATATAACATAAATATATTTATATTTTTTTATGATAAATTCATTTATAGATATTGATAAGTTTGGGAAATTTTGTATTGATAAATAAGAAATTTATTCCCTACTATTATTATTATTTACTATTGTACCAAAATATATATTGAAAAAATAAATATCTATTGTATAAACTTATATAATATTTATCATATTTTAAAAGTGATTGTTTATGACAAATTTAGGGGAAATCCAGTCTTGAAAATCACTCAAACCTAAATTTGCAATTTCATGCACTATAAATTGGAATATTAGAGTATAATACGATTTTTGAATCTAATTGGATGGTTAAAATTATTGTTTGGACAAAAAAATTTACATCGTCAACAATATTAAGTTAGTCATAGTCTTGAAGAGGTCACTAGAAATGGGGCAAATTGAGTGCCCCTATATTATGTTAAGGAAAATAACTTCGTGTACTTAAGGAAGGAGAAAATGTAACATGATCATTTTTTTTCTTGCACTTTTCACATTTGAAATGCGTGCATGATGGGACATCCATGTTACATGTGGTTATTGGATTGAATCATTATTAACATTGTTCTTAATCACATACTCTTACACAATAAGTATGAACATTTAAAATGGGGTGATTCCCACCACCATAGAATGGATACAAAGGGGTCAAGGATGATAGAATTTTTTTCTCATATTCTGAATTAAAAAACTTTTGAATTGGTGTATCCCATTTAGAAGTTAGAAGATAGTAGAGCTAGAGAGTTTTAAGAAAAATATCTTTAACCTCTAGTACTCTGACCTCTAATGAGGTGAGGTCCATTTAAGGATTATAATCCCTAAGAACTTGTGAGAACAGGTCTCTCCCACCCTCTCATGAGGTCAAGTCATAAGCTTATAGTAATTACTACATGGATTCATACAATGGATATATGTATGTATGTATTTGTGTGTGTAGATACACATATACTGAATTATAGAAGCAACCATATTCCACTTGGAGGTTAAGTGTCCCCTTTAGAGGACCCATGTGGTGGTTTGAAGCCTTATTCATGGCCCATGATCCCTGGAAGCTTCATTTAGAGCCTAATTTCCATGTTTCCATTATCTTACAATCGTCAAATCCATGAAACCCATCCCTCATGTGAAAAATCTCTTAAGAGCACCCATATTACCATTAGAAGGAAAATATCCCCATTATAGGGACTATGTGGCAGTTTGAGGTATCGATCATGGCCCAAACATTCATTTTCTATTCTTTTGAAAACAAGAAATTATCTATCCAGAAACATAAAAATATCATAACATAATCATGTAAAGCCCTTCAAGACCTTTCCGATGAGCTCCTTAGAAAGGTATTGAAGATATCTACATGATTATCTTATGATATTTTTATGTTTCTACATGGATAATTGATAAATCAAAAGAATAGAAAATGAATGTCTAGGCTATGCTCAATACCTCAAACCACTACATAGTCCCTCTAATGAGGATATTTAACCTCCAATGATAATATAGGTTCTCTTAGGAGGTTTTTCACATGAGGGATGGGTTTCATGGACTTGACCATTGCAAGAGGAGAAAAACATGGGAATTAGGCTCTAAATGAAGCTTCTAGGGATCATTAGCCATGAATAAGGCTTAAAACCACCACATGGGCCTTCTAAAGGGGATAATTAGCCTCCAAGTGGAATATGGTTTCTTATATAATGCCTTGGATTGTAGGGATGGATCTCAAGCCCTTTCCAATGGGTTTCAAAGGAAAATAAGGTTCTTAGGCCCTAAATGAAGCTTCTAGGAACTAAGGGCCATGAATCATAAAACATGATGTATATAGGAGACATTATCCATAGAGTGGTATATGGGTTCCAATATGAGGTTTTGTGCACTAGGGATGGGTCCCAAACCATGCATGGGGGAGAAATTGATGGAATTATGCCCTAAATTAATATTCTTGAGCTATTGGGCTATAATGAAGGCATCAAACCACAAGATACACCATTTAAATATGATCTTTGGAATCCAAGAGGGATATGGATGTGTTTGGGAGATTGTATACAATAGAGATGGATCTCAAGGACTTAACCATATTCAAGGGAGGAAAATAAGAACCTTACACCATAAATAGATCTCTAGGGCTCATTGGTCATCAACATGACCTCAAACCACGACATAGACCCTTTAGAGGTGATATTCGATCTCTAAATGGAATATGGGTATAATTATGAGGTCTTTCATGCTAGAGATAGGTATTAAGGAATTGGTCACGGTCAAAGGAGGAGAATAAGGCCCTTCATCCATTGATGATTCATTTAGGGATAAAGGGCCACAAATAATTCTATATTCCACATAATAAGTCCCTTATAAGATATTGTTGTCCTTCAAGTGAAATATGGGTGCCATTATGGTGCTTTGTGCAATAAGGATGGGTCTCGAGGCCTTAACCATGGTTGGGGGAGAAATCCTAGGAATTAGACCCTAAATGAAGATTCATGTGTTAATGAACAATGATAAATTCATTGGACTACAGTACAAGTCATCTAAAAGGGATATTTTTTTCCATATAAATGGATTAGGGGTGTCATTAGGAGTTTTTGTCTAGTAGGGAAAGGTCTCAAGGCCTTGACAATGATTGAGGAAGGAAAATAAATTCCTTAATCCCTAAATGAAGCTTATAGGTATTGTGGGACAAAAAATATTCCTCAAACCACCACAAAACACTCTAGAAAATAACTTAGTCCTTGTGTGGGATATAGATATCATTGGGAGGTTTTGCACACAAGAGATGACTCTTGGGCCTTTGGACCAAATAAAGCTTCTATGGCCCTAGTCCTTGAATTGGGCCTTGTTACCCCCCAAGTCTAGGGGTAACTAAGAATGAATGTCTTGAGGCCCACAGGTAGCATACATGGAGTGTCGAGAGTCAGACTCACCAGCAGAACCAACAAGGTCCCTACTATTCATGTTGTTCACCACTCATCACCAATAGTAGAGTCACATCCACTGCATTGGTAGTCTCCCATAGGAAAACAATTCTTTCTTCATCAGGTGACAAGTCTGGTATCATGGTAAGTGTCACTTTAATAATAGAAGCATTTGAGTATGTTGCAATGAATCCTTTCTTGATTATGGAATGTTTTCTTGGAAATTATACATTTTTCCTAATTTCAACTTGGGGAGTGACATGGTTTCTTAGTAACTAGGTCACCTTCGGGAAAAGAGTTTCTAATAGGTGGTTCCTTGAAGGATCATCATACCAATATTCTCGTTCATACTTGCCACTTTCCAAACTTATTCCCCCATGTTCCCTCATCTTTTGGGTTTTCTAGCTCATTGACCCAAGAAGGGATTATACCTCATTTCATGGGAAGAAGGGGCTAAAATCCCAGAGGTGTTGCAGTTGGAAAAAGTTAAAATCCAATAATTATCCTTCCATATGTTCGGCCTAAGGGCCTGAGAGAAATGAAGCGTTACTTCATAAGAATCAAGGACCTTCTAACATATAACCAATAAATGGCATTCTTGTTGGGAGAATGCATTTTGCAGTGTCTCTTACTTTCCATTGCATATGGAACTCTATGTGTTTCTAACTTCAAGTGGCATTGCAATACTCTTTACTTTCCATTTCACATACTACTCAATGCCTTGGACCATAATCAATTAATGAAAATAAAGGGCTTGGAAAAATGTTGCATTGTGAATGAAGGGGAGCACAACCTCTACAAAGGCACCCATAAATGAGACAATGCAAACCCTTGTATGTCAAAACCCCATGCCTAGAAGTCTTATCCCAAATACACCTGACACTCGCAACATTAATTATATAGGTTCTCCTTGGGAAACACCCTTGACTTGGGGATTGGTCTACCCAATAGGGTGCCATGACACCCCTCCCACACTTAAATTAGAAAAACTTTATAAGGTCTTTGATCATTTGTTTAATTTGAAAAGGGGGGTTCAATGCACATGTTTGGGTGGTTCTCTTCTTATATGTGGCTTACTTGGCATGATTCATATGACTTGTGGACCCTTGGAGGGTGTACTTGTTTTTCTTTGCAGGACCTTGCCCACAGGATGGATGTTAGACACCATGTCACGGGGCACCATATTGATGACGAGCATTGCACCTTGATGATGGAGGACGTTTCCTTTGGAGGCATCTTGGCATGGATATAGGATGACAATCCACCCTTCTCCACCTGAACGTCGACCTTTGGAGGCCTAGGTGTCACCCTTTTAGCCCATGATGTCACCTAGGGGATGATGGATCACTTGATGGATTGATGGAGGAGGCATGTAGCATGGACCTTAACACATGAGAGAGGGAAACATAGCCTTTGGAGGCCCAACATTCCACCCTTTTATCCTTGATGTCACTCTTATGAGCCTAGCATCGCCATACTAGGGCATGGTGTCACCCTCTTAGGGTTTTATTTCATGTAAATTTATTTTTTTGTAAATTGAAAAGACAATTTGAAGGGGTCGGCCCTCTTGTGTAAAGACATGAATTTTCATTAAAGTATTTTGGATGGCTATGGTTTCCATATAAATATGTCTAGCCAACACTCATTTTATCATCACATTCTCTCACCATTTGGGAGAAAGTACTTTTGAAATTTTCGATATTTAAGGGTTACTAGATCTTTTTACTCATGTGTTATCTCTTGGAGGTCAAGTGTGGATGTTTTTTTTTTTTCTGATTTTTGGATGATATTGCTGCAATTAGGATTTTTTCTTGTCATGTCTTGCTAAAGTAAGTAAATTTCTGCAATTTCATTTCATGTTATTGAATGTTTTTTGGTAAATTTTACTTGTTCATATTGAATACCTTGCTTGAAAAAACCCTAAGACAAGAGAATGTGTGCTTCCTCCTCTCACAAGGTTAATTTCATACATAAATTTGTGAAGGAAATCCTACCTAGGGTTAGACTCCTAGATCCCTAAAGTGCTAGCACTTTAGGAGTTTAATTTTAGACTCTTGATTTTGACCTAGTTGAAGTACTTAACAAGGGAGGAAAGGTTGCTAGAGCCCAAAATTGCTTGCAATCTAGATAAACCATTCTCCTCGAGGCTTAAGCCCTAAGGCCCTAATGTGATAACATCTTAGATCTTAAGCCCTACCTCTTAAATATCTTCCATTTTCATCTCTAAGTGATATCATTGTTATTATAAAGACTCCATATCCCTAAGGCACTAATCATTTAAAATTGCTTATGGTGAAAGTGATCGACAAACTCTCAATTTTCATCCTACCAAGCTTTCTACTAACACTACTTACTCTAATTAAAGCTAATTCACTAATATTATTATTGTTGTTGCAAAAGGTAGCTACAACCATCCTAACATACACTAATTTTCTGCATACATTGCTCTAATAGTGGTAAAACATACTCAGAAATTGCTTGAAACAATTGGATAATAATCTACTAAGTTTATGCTAATTTTTCCTTTTCCATTGATGCAAGTATGATCTCTATTGTTTGTTGTTGTTACGAACTTGCATTTTTTGTTATAAATTGTTGTACTACTACAATTTCATAATACCCATACTAACTCTCATTGTCTAGTGTCTTAAAGAGGTGTTAATTGCACACTTGTACTTGGAAATCATCATGTACATGCTATAAAGTGTTATTGTCCTAGGCAGGTACCCAAAAGATTCATACCTCAACAATTTCCTTGACCTATACTTTGACTTTGGTGATCAAGAAAGGGGGTAGGCTTGGCTAATAAACTTGCTACTTTGATCCCTTGAGGTCATCGGGGAAGCCTCCCNAACAATTTCCTTGACCTATACTTTGACTTTGGTGATCAAGAAAGGGGGTAGGCTTGGCTAATAAACTTGCTACTTTGATCCCTTGAGGTCATCGGGGAAGTCTCCCCTATGTAAGACCTCCTCCATCACTAAAACATGGGGATTTCTTTCTATGGTGTCAATGGTAGGATTTCATGTAGTGGTGATCTTTTGTTGGGATTTTCACAATGACAAATCCTGCGATAACAGGCCTCAAACCACCACACAAACCTATATCATTGTCCTCTTGGTGGTATATGGCCATCATTAATATATTTTACATACCAAGCATGGGTCTTAAGCCCTTAACCATGGTATATTAAGGAAAACAAGGGTTGTACAATGTAAATTAATCTTCTAGGGAAATAATACATTTATGATACCTTGAACTACCACACAAACCCTTTAAATGTAATCTTTGATATCTAAATGATATATGGTAACTATTAGAATGTTTTAGACACAATGGGTAGGTGTTGAGACCTTAACCATGGTCTTAGTAGAAAATAAATGGTCTTAGGAAATAAATGAATATTTTAAGGCTCATGAGTCATGAACAAGACCTTAAACCACTACAGATGCCCTTTAGAGGGGAGATTTGGATTTTGATTGGGATATGGGTGCCATTAGGAGGTTTTATGCACCGAGGATGGGTCTTAGGGTCTTGATCATGGTAAGAGGAGGAAATAAAGGGCTTCAAGTCCTATATAAATATTTATGGACCCAATCCATGAACATGGCCTCAACGAAACACATAGGCCTTCTAAAATGGGCCCTTGACATCTAAGTAGGATATGGGTGCATGTAGTAGGCATTTTGTACTAGGGATGGATCCTAGGATCGTGATGATCTAGATTTTATGAGCATAACGAAATGACTACATATTATTAACAGATGCTTAACACAAAATAACAGAGATACAGTAAAACTGGTTTTCTATTCAATAAGGAAATAAGGTGAACTGTAAAATGCAGCGAAAAACAAGCTTGTTGGAATGGTGGCAGCTTATCTCTGAGAAGAGATGTGTCGGCTGCGCTCATTTGCAAGAAGATGATTAAAATGAGGCTATGAAGTCCTTTTTTACAATAAAAAGGAGTGTCAAAAACCCTAGACATCCAAAAATCTAACCGTAGGAGATGAAGCACCAAAAGTCATGTGGGCCCCATTTGGGTAAGTCAATACATCAACTTCCTGAGGTCGTAACTTTTGCATACAATCTTCATTTTAGGTGCACGATAGCCTGTTGGAAATATCTATCAGAGGACTACAATTGTTGACGAAAATTTCATGATGAAATTTTTCGATCGATACATACACAAAAAAACGTTGTTTAGAGCCTCAAAACGATTCTGAAAGTTCAGGACCCGAAAAACTGCTAAAAATAGTAAATTACCAAAATTTCCAAAAAGTTGTTTTGAACCAGTTGGAAAAGGTGGGTGGCCACCGATATCCACCTAGATAAATCCTCCCTCCTTAGGAAGCAATGGTATCCATTGCGTTGAATTCCCTCATCAGATGAGGAAATTTCTGCTGAATTTGGACCCAGGTGAGACACTTGCCTTGGTGCAGGAGCTACCCTACTTTGACGACTCGATAAAGATGGATCATTTGTTGTTGATTTCCCTTGATCCATGTTTCCACAATCTGATCACTGGATGCATGTTTTATGTATTCGAGGTTGAGCTATGTTGGTGTCAATTGTTCTGCTACGTCTGAGGTGTCCAATAATGGTGGAAAATAAGGTCGAAGGAGGTCCATGTTGAACACTAGGTGAAAGCCAAGGAAAGGAGGAATGTTGTTCTCAAAATAATTATCCCCCACAGTCTTGGTGATGGTGTATGACCCATAACG
>JASDQU010435851.1:151544-175793 GCA_032191745.1 Picea mariana
AGATCACAAATATCGGATTTTTTGAAATTAGTGTGAAGCGAAAAAACAGGGGCGGCTCCAACAGGTAGTATCAACTTAATTTTCTCTTTTAATTGGTATCTAGTTGTTTCATTTCGAGGGGGCAATGGCCAATGGTATACATTCTATGCTTCTCTCTAAACCTAGAGTTATGGTTATAATGGCAGGCATTGGTATTGCTTTGCTCATTGATTTTTTTGATTTGTTGTGTCTTTCCAAGAGAATTAGATAGAGGGCACAAAGTAATAGTTGGGGACTTACTGGGCGCAGAGTGATAGTTGGGGACTTACTGACAGAGAGAGGCTAATTCTTTAGACAAAACTAAAAATTTACCACTACACGTTATCGACAATGCCTCAAGAAAATTACTGTTAAATTATTGTGTCGAAACTATTTTGATAGAAGACAAAAATTTACCTGGACTGGATGCCCGCAACTCCAACACCAGCTCACCTGCAGCTCCAACRTCCACCCACCTGCCCATCCACCCCCCCACAACAATGACGTGCAACACTATCACCTAGCGCTATCGCCAACACAATCAACTAACACAATCGCCTAGCGCTATCGCCAACACTATCAACTCACCAACAACCCAAAAAAACCATAACAGTCAAAATGTGCAAGAACTATATAAACCTCTTTTCAACCGACTTTCGACCGAAAATATGTTACCGGATGAAAAATATCCTCTCGGCTAAAATTGTACACAAAAATCGAGGGCACCATCATGGTACCATTCGATTTGACGTTCAAAGTTTCAGCCGAAACATATCTCGACGAAGAAATAGAAATTTTGGTCGAAACAAATATTAGTTCAACTGAGAAAAGGTCTTTTGGAATTTTGGAGACCCGATTCTCACGAAAGTGTTACCCACCTTCATGAATTTACCCTGTAATTATAGTTCTTTTTAGTGTAAGTGTAAGATTATATTGTAACATAAACACTAAGTTGACAATATGTTTAAAGGTCACTTGGGTAGGCACACCAACTTTAATCTCTTCAATTTTACCAAATTTTACATGCTATTTTCATTAATAGGCATTTGAATTGCATTTTAATCCCCCACACAATACTCATTGGCAATGATTTTAATCCCACATGTAAGTTTCACTAATAACTATTTGAATCACACAAAATGATCTCATTAGAGAGGATTTAAACCATCCGTACTTAACATGATAAATACTTTAAATCACACATAGAAGCACACAAAATGATCTCATTAGAGAGGATTTAAATCATTCGTACTTAACATGATAAATACTTTAAATCGCACATATGGATTACATCAACGAGGATACAATGGTTTGTTATGCTACCCCATTTGATGTTCCTAAGATTTGACACTTTTGGTCAGATTTGTTGAAATGGAAGTCTACTTTCAGTACTAATGTGAAAGGAAAATTATAAAGTAAAATTGTCAAAATAAATTTAGGAAAATTATAAAGTAAAATTGTCAAAATAAATTTAGGAAAATTATAAAGTAAAATTGTCAAAATAAATTTATACTAATAGAAGAAGAATGAAGAGAAGATACAATATTTATTATTTTTATGTTTTTTAGTTGTAAGTAAAAATTTTCCAACTTATAATTTTACCTACAGAGCGAGGAAATAAAACCAAATAAAATTAAAAAAAAAATAGAAAATAAATTAGACTTAAAGAGAGAAAAAACACAATTAGAATCACAAGGAGCAAAACTAAAAAACCAAAAGAATAATTTTTTTTGTCACCCAATGTGAGCAAGAAAAGGTCTTGGGGTAACCTTGAAGCTACTGAGCTTATGATGATTAGATTACGTAGCTTTTAACTTAAGTTATATTTACTTTTTTAATGCAAAAGGAATATGAAAACTATGAACTATGGTTTCATTAAATCGTAGGAAGACAAACAACCAAAAGAAAATAATTATTTTAAATAATAGGATATTGATTGGTGAATTGGACTATTTTTAACATAAAAATTAAGTAAAATTGAAAATGAAAATTGAAACTAATTAAATGGACAACCATTGAAATTAATAAGCACAACAATTGAAATTAATAAGGAGTGATTTATTAAAACTGAAAAAATTAAATTAAAATATATGGAAGAAGGATATTAAGTTTTTCCCCTCAACTGCCCACACCCCCACCCTCCATGAGGGTGGAGGTGGAAGAATTAATGGGAAAAACTTAATAGAGAGTTGGCTTGGAGGGTTAATGATAAAAAAATAATAAACTTTTAAGAATATAAATGACAAGAATTTGTATTTTACACAATCTAGATTAGATTTTTTTAAATTGTTTAACTATGTATTCAATAAATATATGTATTGATAAGCATTAAAAAAAAACACTTTTAATAAAATCAAATATAATTATTTTTTCAAAAACTAATCATTTTTTACAAATTCAAACACAATTATTTTTTTTACAAAGTTTTAAATCAAATCACTTGTAGTTAATGAAATATAGTTATATTATTGCTTGAAATTCGCATAGTCATAGCTATATAGTGGATAAAATAGTACAATTGATGTGAAAGTTACACTAAGTCAAAATGTTAAGAGATTACGCTCAATCAAAGTGATAAGAGATTACGTTCAATCAAAGTGATAAAAAGATTGCACCAAATCAAAATCACAAGATATTGAAAGTAATTTGCATAAATATAAAGAAAAAAAATAAAATTGAAAAAGAAAAAATGTAAACAAAGAACAAGATATTTATATAGAACTAAAAGTTAAAAGTCAATAAGAAAATTACTTTTATATTTAATCTTAAAAAATAAATTAAAATTTAAAAAAAATTTAACACAGGAAAAGATAAAAATATGGAATAAATCTAATCTCCAAAAAAACATAAATATCATTAAATAATATTAAACATTTTTCAAATTGATACTTCTAAACAACAAAAACATGAGGCATATTAAAGATGACACTTTTCTATTATTTAACATTTGATTTAAAAAAATAAAAAATAATGCTTTATTTATTCTTATACATGTTGAAGATTGTTAAATAATAATAATAATAACAATAATAAAAAATTGTACCAATGTTTTTTAACATATAATATATGATAATTATAAAAACAAAAGAATTTACACTTTTCTATCATTTAACATTTATTTTGAAAACGATAAAAAACAATGGTTTATTTGTTCCTATACATATTGGAGATTGCTAAAAGAATGTACCAATACTTTTTCTTTTAAACATATAATATATAATATATGATAATTATAAAAACAAAAGAATTTAGATTAAAGAGAACTTCGAACAAGAGAAAGGATGGAAAATCTAAGTTGGGTAAGCAATTATGTGTCAAAATTTTCTAAAATTTAATTATTTTTAACTTGATGTAATTATAGTTATTTTTAGTGCAAGTGTAAAAATAGATTGTAACATAAGCACTAAGTTGACAATATGTTTAAAGGTCGGTTTGGTAGACATCAACTTTAACCTCTTCAATTTTACTAAATTTTGCATGCTATATTCATCAATAGGCATTTGAATCCCACATGCATAAATGAGTATAGTGCCAGTAAGACTCGCATCATACAAGTGCATGGAGGAATTGATGCAGGCAGGGAAGCCTGACAAGCTCACCCATAAGTAAAACCAAGATAACCTAATTTGTCAACCCCACAGGAGGTGGGATAATATGGGAACAATAGAAGAGTATACCTATTTTATTACTCCAGCGCATAATCCCACAGAGACCACAAATCGAATGAGTTACTATGATTTATATGTTTGGGAAGGTCTTTGTTCGCGCCTTCCCTCTCTTTGTTCCTATCTATGCCCATACAAACAAATTAAAACTCCTCTGCATCAAAGTGCAAAATCACCTTGCCCGAGAAGGGATTTCTCACTCATCCGACCGGTTCAAAGGAAGGATGAGGAAGCGCAAGCAGGCTCTCAAATGTAGGGGTGAATTTTAATCCCACATGTAGGTTTCACTAGTAACGATTTGAATCACAAAAACTGATCTCATTAGAAAGGATTTAAATCATTCATACCATTAACATTATAAATACTTAATATTCATATTTCTGCTTTCCTTGGTTTTGAAAGAGTCAACACATCATTTAGCTCACTTCCATATCCTTTGACTAATCAAGAACCAATAGAAAAGAAAACACTTAATATAAAATCTATTAGACATTTTATTTTTAGCTAACCAACATAGTTAGGACTTAGGTCCTTGTTGTAGGATTGGAGGGTTAACTCTCGAAGGCCATTAAACCACAACTGAGAATTCAACAAAGAGTGTCTAAATCCATTAGTATCAAGGAGTGCTTTCCAAGAAAGAACCCCTAACACAATGGTCAAGAATGAGGCCGCACTAGAAAAGGTGAGGTGATATCCCCGCTTCGTGTTTTTTGGTGTATGTTGGAATACTATGTGTACACAGGTTTCAGAAGTGTCAAGGCCCTCTGGGTGGAATCACTTCTCAAATATTTTGGCTTAGTTTCCCTTCCCATATGTGTGATCCCAACCCACAACTATTCTACATGGCCACCAATTGTGAAATGGTATCCATTGTGACTTCTCCTAGGGCATCACATAAGGTGGTTGTGCATGGGAAGTACCTTGGTACATGAGGCAAATGCCAAATCCCTATTTCAATTCCCTAGAGGGTACCCATATTCACAAGGGTACTTGCACAAGTAAGGGTTGTTATGTGTGGGTTATCATAACTATCTCTCACACCTTCGCTAACTAAATATTCAGGACTTGATATCCCCCAAGGATTGGTTTTCAGAAGGCCCCTCTGTCTCATGTTTTCTTGATGATAGCCTAGATTTGGTAGGGATGTGCTCTATGGTTTTGGTGTCTAGTTTTCCATAGTACATTGTTTTCTCGGATAAAACATAAGTTTTCACCATGGATGACCATTCTCTTCACTGGTTACATAGACAATGAGGAATTTCTCCCGAGGGGGAAGATCCACCAGCTATTAGGTCGAGGGTATTTTCTATAATGGATGACACCAACACAATAGCCTTTGAAACCCACTCAATAGATTCAAAGGGGAGTGATCACATAGAGATTGAAGTGGTTGAAAAAATTGCTCCACAAAAATTTAACCCCCTTTTGATTGGGCCTTTTGACCCCATTATTCCTAGTTTTCCTTTTTTTATATTTCATCCATTCTCACCTGATGTCAGGTGTGAGTGCTTCATCTAGCAAGGGAGGACCTATTCCATCACCACCTAGAATAATGGGAGGAGTCTCTTTGACCTCCTCTTTTTGATCCATCAGTGGGATAGGTTATTCCACTACCATGTTGAATACATTCAATTTATTCATGTGGGAAACAACCTCAGATACATATTTTCAATCCACAAGTTTTCCTAGCATTAGTTTTCCTAGTGTATCCATTGTAGTGCCCACATCTAGCTTTGTTTTCGGTGGGAGGCATGGCATTGTATTTTCCATTGGAGATGGATTTCCTTATACCTATTGTATCCCTGTAAGTGTCCTTTCAATACCTAATGTTGGTTTTCCATTTGGTTGGAATATCAATTTTGTATTTTTTCCTACTCCCAGTGTCTTTCCTAATGCTATGGCCAGTAATATCTCTAGGGGTTCATATGTCCCTAAGGACACTTATGTATTTGGAGGTGCAAGTACCTATGAGGGTAGTAATATGGAGGGATTGGAAGGTCCATCAGGGTCACAAGACACATCTTGTTCAACCACAATTTATTTTTTCAATACACCATTGTCTTTCTTGGCAACATTAAATATTCCATATTTTTCATGATTGTCCAATGAGCCTACTCAACACCAATCCTCATGGCCAACGATTCCCACAAAGTTTCCATATAATATTTTGAAATTTGATAGTAAACCTAGAGAAGAGCCTTCAACACATGTCATGGCATGCCACTTATGGTGTTCTTTGAACCCATTAGTGGATGATAGTATATGGTTGAGGATTTTCAAGAGAACGTTGACTGGTAGTGTGGAAAAATGGTACATTGTGTTAGTTGGTGCTACTTATTGTGATTTCTCGAAATTAACCATGGATTTTCTAACACACTTCCAATTACCAATACAATATAAGAATGRAACTGGAATTTCTATCATCGGAAAGAATTTACACTTTTGTATCATTTAACATTTATTTTTAAAACAATAAAAAATAATGCTTTATTTGTTCCTATACATATTGGAGATTGCTAAAACAATGTACAAATAATGTTTTTTTTTAACATATAATATATGATAATTATCAAAACAAAATAATTTAGATTAAAGAGAACTTCGAACAAGAGAAAGGATGGGAAATCTAAGTTTGGTAAGCAATTATGTGTCAAAATTTTCTAAAATTTAATTATTTTTAACTAGATGCAATTATAGTTATTTTTAGTGCAAGTGTAAGAATAGATTACAATATAAACACTAAGTTGATAATATGTTTAAAGGTTTGTTTTGTAGGCACACCAACTTTAACCTTTTCAATTTTACCAAATTTTGCATGCTATATTCATCAATAGGCATTTGAATCCCACATGTAGTATTCATTGGCAAGAATTCTAATCCCACATGTAGGTTTCACTAATAACAATTTGAATCACAAAAAATGATCTCATTAGAAAGGATTTAAATCATTCATACCATCAACATTATAAATACTTAATTTTCATATTTCTACTTTCTTTGGTTTTGAAAGAGTCAACACATCCTTTAGTTCACTTCCATATCCTTTGACTAATCAAGAACCAATAGAAAAGAAAACACTTAATATAAAATCTATTAGACATTTTGTTTTTAGCTAACCAACATAGTTAGGACTTAGGTCTTTGTTGTAGGATTGGAGGGTTAACTCTTGAAGGCCATTAAACCACAACTGAGAATTCACCAAAAGAGTGTCTAAATCCATTAGTATCAAGGAGTGCTTTCCAAGAAAGAACCTCTAACACAATGGTCAAGAATGAGGCCACACTAGAAAAGGTGAGGTGATATCCCCGCTTCGTTTTTTTTCGTGTTTGTTGGAATACTATGTGTACATGGGTTTCAGAAGTGTCAAGGCCCTCTGTGTGGAATCACTTTTCAAATATTTGGGCTTAGTTTCCCTTCCCATATGTGTGATCCCAACCCACAAATATTCTACATGGCCACCAATTGTGAAATGGTATCCATTGTGACTTCTCCTACGACATCACATAAGGTGGTTGTGCCTGGGAAGTACCTTGGTACATGAGGCAAATGCCAAATCCCTATTTCAATACCCTAGAGGGTACCCATCTTCATAAGGGTACTTGCACAAGTAAGGGTTGTTATGTGTGGGTTATCATAACTTTCTCTCACACCTTCGCTAACTAAATATTTAGGACTTGACATCCCCCAAGGATTTGTTTTCAGAAGGCCCCTCTATCTCATGTTTTCTTGATGATAGCCTAGATTTGGTAGGGGTGTTCTCTATGGTTTTGGTGCCTAGTTTTCCAAAGGACATTTTTTTCTCGGATAAAACATAAGTTTTCACCATGGATTACCATTCTCTTCACTAGTCACATAGATAATGAGGAATTTCTCCCAAGGGGGAAGATCCAACAGCTATTAGGTGGAGGGTATTTTCCATAATTGATGACACCAACACAATAGCCTTTGAAACCCACTAAATAGATTCAAAGGGGAGTGATCACATAGAGATTGAAGTGGTTGAAAAAATTCCTCCACAAAAATTTAACCCCCTTTTGATTGGGCCTTTTGACCCCATTATTCCTAGTTTTCTTTGTTTTATATTTCATCCATTCTCACCTGATGTCAGGTGTGAGTGCTTCATCCAACAAGGGAGGACCTATTCCATCACCACCTAGAATAATGGGAGGAGTCTCTTTGACCTCCTCTTTTTGATCCATTAATGGGATAGGTTATTCCACTACCATGCTTAATACATTCAATTATCCATGTGGGAAACAACCTCAGATACATATTTTCCATCCACAAGTTTTCCTAGCATTAGTTTTCCTAGTGTATCCATTCTAGTGCCCACATCTAGCTTTGTTTTTGGTGGGAGGCATGTCCTTGTATTTTCCATTGGAGATGGATTTCCTTATACCTATGGTATCCCTGTAAGTGTCCTTTCAATACCTAATGTTGGTTTTCCATTTGGTTGGAATATCAATTTTGGATTTTTTCCTACTCCTAGTGTTTTTCCTAATGCTATGGCCAATAATGTCTTTAGAGGTTCATATATCCCCTTCATATATCCCCGGGAACACTTATGTCTCTGGAGGTGCAAGTACCTATGAAAATAGTAATATGGAGGGATTGGATGATCCATCAGGGTCACAAGACACATCTTGTTCAACCACAATTTATTTTTTCAATACACCATTTTCTTTCTCGGCAATATTAAATATTCTATATTTTTCATGACTGTCCAATGAGCCTATTCAACACCAATCCTCATTGCTAACGATTCCCACAAAGTTTCCATATAATATTTTGAAATTCAATATTAAATATTCTATATTTTTCATGACTGTCCAATGAGCCTATTCAACACCAATCCTCATTGCTAACGATTCCCACAAAGTTTCCATATAATATTTTGAAATTTGATAGTAAACTTAGAGAGGAGCCTTCAACACATGTCATGGCGTACCACTTATGGTGTTCTTTGAACTCATTAGTGGATGATAGTATACGGTTGAGGATTTTCAAGAGAACCTTGACTGGTAGTGTGGAAAAATGGTACATTGTGTTACTTGGTACTACTTATCGTGATTTTTCGAACTTAACCATGGATTTTCTAACACACTTCCAATTACCAATACAATATAAGAATGGAACTGGAATTTCTATAATCGGAAAGAATTTACACTTTTGTATCATTTAACATTTATTTTTAAAACAATAAAAAACAATTCTTTATTTGTTCCTATACATATTGGAGATTGCTAAAACAATATACAAATAATGTTTTTTAACATATAATATATGATAATTATCAAAACAAAATAATTTAGATTAAAGAGAACTTCGAACAAGAGAAAGG
Organism: Picea mariana; assembly: GCA_032191745.1. Taxonomy (NCBI): domain Eukaryota; kingdom Viridiplantae; phylum Streptophyta; class Pinopsida; order Pinales; family Pinaceae; genus Picea; species Picea mariana. The sequence continues at coordinate 160,569 of JASDQU010435851.1, forward strand.
ATGGGAAATCTAAGTTTGGTAAGAAATTATGTGTCAACATTTTCTAAAATTTAATTATTTTTAACTATATGTAATTATAGTTCTTTTTTAGTACAAGTATAAGAATAGATTGCAACATAAACACTAAGTTGACAATATGTTTAAAGGTTAGTTTGGTAGGCACACCAACTTTAATCTCTTCAATTTTACCAAATTTCGCATGCTATATTAATCAATAGGCATTTGAATCCCACATGTAGTACTCATTGGCAAGAATCCTAATCCCACATGTAGGTTTCACTAGTAACGATTTGAATCACACAAAATGATCTCATTAGAAAGGATTTAAATCATTCATACCATTAACATTATAGATACTTAATATTCATAATTCTATTTTATTTGTTTTCGAAAGAGTCAACACATTATTTAGCTCACTTCCATATCCTTTGACTATTCAAGAACCAATAGAAAAGAAAACAGTTAATATAAAATCTATTAGAAATTTTATTTTTAGCTAACCAACATAGTTAGGAATTAGGTCCTTAGTGTAGGATTGGAGGGTTAACTCTCCAAGGTCATTAAAACAAAATTGGGAATTCACTAAAGAGTGTCTAAATCGATTATTATCAAGGAGTGCTTGCGAAGAAAGAACCTCTAACACAAGGGTCAAGCATGAGGTCGCACTAGAGAAGGTGAGGTGATATCCCTGCTTCACCTTTTTTGGTGGTTGTTGGAATACTATGTGTACAGGGGTTTCAGAAGTGTCAAGGCACTCTGGGTGGAATCCCTTCTCAAATATTTGGGCTTAGTTTCCCTTCCCATATGTGTGATCCTGACCCACAACTATTCTACATGGTCACCAATTGCGAAATGGTATCCATAGTGACTTTTCCTAGGGCATCACATAAGGTGGTTGTGGGTCGGAAGCACCTTGGTACATGAGGTAGACACCAAATACCTATTTCAATTCCCTATAGGGTACCCATATTGACAAGGGTACTTGCACAAGTAAGGGTTGTTATGTGTGGTTTATCGTAACTGTCTCTCACACCTTCACTAGATAAATATTCAAGACTTTCCATCCCCCAAGGATTGGTTTTCAGAAGGCCCATTTGTCTCATGTTGTTCTGATGATAGCCTGGATTTGGTATGGGTGAGCTCTATGGTTTTGGTGTCTAGTTTTCCACATGACATTTTTTTCTCGGATAAAACATAAGTTTTCACCATGGATGACCAATATCTTCATTGGTCACATAAATAATGAGGAATTTCTCCCGAGGGGGAAGATCCACCAACTATTAGGTGGAGGGTATTTTCCATAATGGATGACACCACCACAATAGCCTTTGAAACCCACTCAATAGATTCAAAGGGGAGTGATCACATAGAGATTGAAGTGGTTGAATAAATTCTTGCACAAAAATTCAACCCCCTTTTGATTGGGCCTTTTGACCCCATTACTCCTAGTGTTCCTTTTTTATATTTCGTCCATTCTCACCTGATGTTAGGTGTGATTTATTCATCCATCATGGGAGGACCTATTCCATCACCACCTGACATAATGGGAGGAGTCTCTTTGACCTCCTATTTTCAATCCATCAATGGGATATGTTCTTCCACTACCATGCTTAGTACATTCAATTTCTCCATGCGGGGAACACCCTCAGCTACATATTTTCCTTCCATAGGTTTTCCTAGCACTAGTTTTCCCACTATATCCATTCTAGTGCCCACATCCAACTTTGCTTTTGTTGGGAGGCATGGCCTTGGATTTTCCAATGGAGATGGATTTCCTTCTACCTACGATATCCCTGTAAGTGTCCTGTCAATACCTAATGTTGGTTTTCCATTTGGTTGGAATGCCAATTTTGGATTTTTTCCTACTCCCAATGTCTTTCCTAATGCTATTTCCAGTAATGTCTCTAGGGGTTCATATGTCCCTGGGGGAACTTATGTCTCTAGAGGTGCAAGTACCTATGAGGGTAGTAATATGGTGGATTTCAAGGTCCATCAGGGTCACAAGACACATCTTCTTCAACCGCGATTTCATTTTTCAATACACCATTTCCTTTCTTGTCAACATTAAATATTCCATATTTTTTGTGATTGTCCAATGAGCCTATTCAACACCAATCCTGATGGCCAACAATTCCCACAAAGTTTCCATATAATATTTCAAAATTTGACAGTAAACCTGGAGAAGAGACTTCAAAACATGTCATAATGTACGACTTATGGTGTTCTTTGAACTCATTAGTGGATGATAGTATACAATTGAGGATTTTCAAGAGAACATTGACTGGTAGTGTGGAAAAATGGTACATTGTGTTACTCGGTGCTACTTATCGTCATTTCTTGAACTTAACCATGGATTTTCTAACACACTTCCAATTACCAATACGATATAACAATATAACTGAACTTTTGACATCACTACATCATAACACCGCCACTCATATTTTTGATAATTTTCATGAATGGAGATGACAATGATGGATAATTTTAGAAAAGATTCCATATCAACTATTATCTAATTGGTTTGTCAAGTCACTGTTGCAACCCATATCCAAGGACAGATCCATGTCAGGGGAAGTTTCCAAGGAGAAAGTGATCATGCACTCCCAACACTTTGATTTGATTTATTCATAGGAAGGCACATTGTATGATATCATCCCTCATGTTCCAATGACATCAACATATCATGCTAGGCTAACCTCGAGACCACTTGCCGATGGTGTGGTTGGTTCTATTTCAAATGTTTTTGTGGGTTAGTTGGCTAGATATATGAGCCAAATGTCTATATATTCAATTCAACTAGATATTGCATCCACTACCCAAATATCTTCGGTCCCTAATTAGATCTCTAAGGTGAATTCGATACAATCCACACAACCAAAGAATTGTTAGAAACCTAGAAGAAATAAGAAGAATAAAGAGAATACATCTTTCATTGAGCAAGGGATTGTGCAAGCCCAAAACATCACTAGTGGAGGCACTAAAGAGAAGAAAAAGAACATGTTTCCCTCCAAAGACCTATGGTGGAGACCATCTCACTCACTGGTGTTTGAGGATGAATGAGATTCAATGCTATCTTACCCAACAGGGAGCTCCCCAACAATCTCTTGTATTGACAAATCCATTCCTTCTGTAACAATAATAAATGGCCGTGTCAAATTGTTCACCTCTGCAAGGGGGAACCATAGGTAACTCCTAGAAAGGGGGTTTTCGTCAAATGCCAATATTTTCATGTGTGACTAGCCAATTAACCTATAGACTTGTGTTTGTAATTACAAGAATCCTGAGAGTGGTTCTTTGAATAAGAACCCAACATCTACTTCCCAACCTGATATCCCTCTCCATATAGAGAAGCCATATATTGACGTAGTGATTCACCCACCTAAGGATGTCCTACATATGTCTATGCATAATTCTAACACATGAACTACCCATAATTACAATATTATGTAATATCTATCCCATGAACCATGTGTCATGTTATCCCTCGAAGTTATCCAAAGTTTCCCAACTTAATGAAAGGAACTATTGTCTTCTATAGGCGAGGTCAACCCTTTGGAAACTTGGTTGATTCCTTTTGACACTGACCAAAGTCAACCTAGGATTTTGATGCATATTATTTTAAGAATGACATGAAGGAACACATATAATAGAGATATAATAAGGAGATACACAAAGATATTGCAAGGAACATAGTAATACAATAAAGTAGTAAAAATCAGATCCCATTAATGATTTTTTGGAATACAAAAGACTGTAAAATGCAAAGCACACAATCTAACTAGAATGGTGGTAGCTTATCTTTGAAGAGAGATGTGTAGGCTATGCTCAGATTAAAATGTGGCTCCAAAATAATTTTTAACATAAAGCATAAATTAGAAAACCATAAACATCCAAAACCATAACCCCAAAAGATGAAATTCCAAAATGTTTGTGGGCCTCGATGGGGGTAGTTGATACGTCACCTTCCTAAGGATGCAAATTTTGCATACGATCTTCATTTGGGGCACTCGGTACCTCTTCTGAAAGGTCTATTTTATGAGTACACATTCCGAATCACCAAATACATCCCAACAAAGATCTATTGGGTGCTTCCAAGTCAAAAAAATGTCATTTGGGGCCTCAAAAATTTGGGACCTAAAAAGCTATAGGAAAAATGCCAAGATGGAAACTGTAATTTGAGCTACTAGAATATGTGGGAGACCACCGGTGTCCACCTGGATTATTCATGCAGCTCCCAGGAAGGAATGGTTTCCATTGCATCAAGTTCCTCCATAAGATGAGGAAAATTTTGTTGAATCTAACTCATGGTGATCCACTTTCCCTAATGAAGAATCTACCCTACTTTGATGACCTGATAGAGTTGGATGTTTTGCTGGCGGGTTCCTTTATTATTGGTGCCCATGATACGATCAATTGTCACACATTCAATGCAATAAATATTTATTTTTGTAGGGGCCAAGTGCTCGATCGCATCTGAAGTGTCCAGGAGGGGTGGAAAATATGGTCGAAGTAGTTCCACATTAAATACCGGGTGTAGTTCCACATACTTTACACTGCTTTATATTCTTACCAATAGGTGGTGCTATTGTCGATATAACCCTTTTAAAACATGTCATATTAATCCTTTATTTAATTTACCATGTATTTCCTTGATTATTAACCACCATAACTCTTATTTCAAAGTTGTTAGCTTACACAATAAGATTTAGAATTTATTACAAATATTTATGAAATCTTCACCACTTTAATAACAGTACTTTGTTCACACAAGTGGTAGATGACGTGGTGGGGGGGAATAAATGTGAACAGGGAATGATGATGTGATGTCATGGACGATGGAAAATAGTTAAGTATGGAAGTGCAAAAATAGGAATGGAGAGTGCAACATGGTGAATTCAGAATTGTGGGATCCAAGACATAAGACATGGGAAATGAAAAAGGTGAAAGGGGATGACTCCCGCATCTGCAATGAGAAAATAAATTAAGTATGAGAAGAGGATATTATGTGGGATGGAAAAGTGAAATGGTCATTTTGTATAACGTGGGATTGCGGGTTGCGATACATGAGCATGAGGGAAAAAGGTAAGTGGAAATGATGGGTGTCCCGCATCTGCATTCAAAGAAATGGATAATTATGAAAAAGGTAAAGTGCACAATTTGGAGGATGCAGAGAGAGAAAGGTCATTCTAAGTGCTTGACAAGTATGGGACATGGGACATGGGGATTTGCGGGATAGAATGGGTTGGTCTCTTGCAATGCATAAAACAACTAAGTGTTGGGATTGAAAGAAAATAAAATATGACTAAGTAAAGATACAAGGGCTTGCGGGTCCACAAACCCGAGAATTTGATGGTAGTCTAATCCGCAACCTACATTTGAAAGACAAAAATGACTAAGTAATTAAAATACAAGGATCAAATAAGGTAAATGGAAAATACTAAGGATGGATGTATGTACTGATGTTGATCAATAAATTTATATCAACAACTATAATAATGAGTAGAGAGACCCACGTGCCATAAGTGTTCGATAACATAAGTATTCCAACAGAGGACGAACACCTTCAGTAACCAATAACAAAACCAGATCAAAGATCAACACACCAATGTTTTTACATGGTAAAACCATTAGATGGAAGCATCGACAACCACAACCAATGTGGCCACATGGGGAAAATTATTAATGAAAAACAAAAGTATTAGAAAGATATTTACAAGTGAGTTTATCAAAATAAATTATCAGAAAATGACCCTCCATGCTATTTAAATAGAGATCATTGACCAGTTGGGTGTTAAGCCAATTATCAATGTAGCTATTAAGATCAAGGAGAATATGAATCATCATATCACTCTATGTCGAGAACATATCATAATTGTCAGATTACCTAACTACAAATGCATACTAATGCATACTAAAGAAACACACTTTTACCTAATGACACATTAGACCAAGTGGATCTTAACTAACTCCTAAGTATCCAAATATCCTAACATGCCCCCTTAAGAACAACTTGGGATAATATTGAAGGATTTGAAAATGTGTCACAATAGGAGAAGGAAGGAGGCATTAGATCCTATCCCCTCTTAAGGACAACTTCCTAAACTCCTAACATAGATCGAAGTCTGTAAAAATTCACTTTTGTAAGAGACTTTGTGAAAATGTCAACAACTTGATATTAAGTAAATAAAAAGAGCACTTCAATAACTCGATCATGAATGATCTTTCTCATGAATTGCATGTGTAGTTTCATGTGTTTGCTGCGACGATGTTGAACTAGATCTTTGGCAAGCTTGATGGCACTCTAGTTGTTGCACTAAGGGGTGGTTGGATGTTGCTGCTAGAATATAAACTCTGAAAGGATTTTCCAAAACCAGAAGGATTCCTAACTTTCATTAACTGTTTCTCGGTACTCCGCTTATACTAAATAAAGATAAATACTCTATTGTGTCTTACAAGCACAAGTGATAGGTCCTGAACCAAGGATAAAAAAATAACCTGTAGTAGACTTTTGATCATCAATATCGTCGGTCAAATATGAATAAGTGAAACCAACCAATAAAGGAGCCCCCCTTGAGTTGTCATGTATCCCGAATTGAAATGTACCCTGGACATACCAAAGTATCCTTTTAGTTTCTTTCCTATGGATTTCATGGGGTGTTTGTATATACTAGGTAACAAGACCAACAATAAAGGAAATATTACGATGGGTATGAGTAAAGTATAAGAGGATACCAACTAACTGATGGTACAAAGTGGCATCAACTTCAAGAGAATTACAGGTGGAAATAAGATTGACTCTAGACTAAAAGGGATAAGAGGTTGTTTTTGAATCTTCCATGTGAAAGCGACAAAGAAGGTCACAACCATACTTAGATTGGGAAAGAAAAATTCCTTTCCTTGGTTTGGATAACTTGGAGGCCAAGGAAATAGTGCAAATATCCCAAGTTCATCATTTTAAATTTCTGATTAAAACTATTTTTCACATGGTTTAAATGTTTTGGGTCACTGTCTGGGAGACCAACCAATCTGGCTAATATTTTAATGATTTTTTGGGAAACCAATCAATCTGTCTAATCTTTTAAGAGTATTAAAATTAAACAATATCTCATGAATAAATTACTATTTCATGAATTATGATGTGGGTAAGAATTTKTAATTTACACCAACTGGATTAGGAATTTTACATAGCATTTAACTATGTACTCAATAAATATATGTATTGATAAGCATAAAAAAACAATCACCTTTAATAAAATCAAATATAATTATTTCTTAAATGAAWTTTTTTAACAAATTCAAACACAATTATCTCTTATAAAGTTTTGCATCAAACTCATTTGGAATTATTGAAATTTAATTATGATTACATTATCATTTGAAATTTGTCTATATAGTAGAGCACTTATATAKTGGAGTAAATAATGCAATTGATGTAAAGTTACACTGAATCAAAGTGTTAAGAGATTATACTCAATCAAAGTGATAATAAATTATATTAAATCAAAATTATAAGAGATTGAAAGCAATGTGAACAAGTATAGGGTAAGAGGATAAATTTTAAAAAGAAAGATAATAAATTATATTAAATCAAAATTATAAGAGATTGAAAGCAATGTGAACAAGTATAGGGCAAGAGGATAAATTTTAAAAACAAAGAGATGTAAAAAAATGACAAGATATGAAAATCAATGTCAATAAGAAGATAAATCTTATATTTAATATTAAAAATAAACTAAAATATTAAGAATTTTTAACACTTAAAAAGATTATGTGTGAGTTTTTTTTTTTTTTTTTTAAATTAAAGGATTGTATTTCCTCAGAAAACTAAATTTTTTACATAGACTAAGGAACCTGGTAACCGGCTTGTCAAAAAGAGGAAACTAGAACCGACTCCAGGATCCTTTAAAGATAACCAAAATTGTCTCTATCACTGCAACTATAATATCTAGTTTGTTGTAGTTTATACATAAGTGGATTGAAATCCTTTCAAAACTAATCATAAGAAACTCAAAAGAACAAAAATGAAACATGGACAAAAGGAAGATCATACACCAGAAGTAATACTGCCTCCATCACCAATAGGGGGATGATTCCAAGTTGGAGTGAGGAGGAAAGGATGACGTCAAATTGGGCAGTGACTGGAAGAAGGATCACCTGATGGTGAATAAAAAAGAATGTTTAGCTGGCGGTTGATGTTATCTTGACGAAACAACTAATTTTTTGTGTCTCTGTGAATGTACAGGAGAAAATTGAGGTGCTCCTTAGAGAAATTATGCATAGTGGAATCAGGGAATTCCTCTAGTGCTCTATTGTCTTTCTAAAGGGGTATCAACGAGGCTTCTTCCTCAATGAAAAGATAACCCTAGTGGCCTTCTTGTGGGTTGCATGGAGAATCTTGTCCCATTGCACCTATGTTCCTTGTAGACTGAGCAGGTTGTTGAATTGGACCAAGATGCGACATGGACGGTCTTGCTATGTCCTTAGGAGGTGTGGCAGGTGAGTCCTCCTCTATGAAAAAAAAACTCCAATTCTCCTCTTCATTGATATTATCCATGTCTACGACTTCTATAGTGGGGTTGTCTTGAGAGAAAGACTGGCCCGAGAAATTTGTAGGGACACTGACATTTTTGTGGCGATTAGCAATATATTTGAAATAGTCTAGACCTCTCTGAGAATGGTCACACTCATGAGGCATGAAGCCAAGGGTGAGAGAAACAAACAAAGGAGGGGAAAAATCAACTAGGATTTGGGAACGACTTAACCTGTCCAGAAGAGAATTCAAGCACGTAGACAAAKCAGAAAGAAGAATCATGTCAAGAGTAGTTGAGCGACGCATAGAAATATTCCTATTCTAGCACATTAAGAGAGCCATAAAATCAGAGGTGGTATTGTCCTCTGTAGTACCATTCCCAATTAAAACCAACATCAACTTGAACCAAAGCATCAAATGTCCCATGGAACAAAAWTTTTCGACARATAGCCCTACATTAATGYACAACCTCCAGAACTGAAGCATGGAGGGGAGGCGACAGGTAGGGGATATATTTAATCACATGGTTGGGTGCCTGTCAACCCATCCGAGGAGTTGTAATCTGAATTGGCTAGGTCTAGGAATTTTTGGAACATTGGTGGAGCTAGATTAGAATTGGCATCATAGAGGATATCATCACCCCTTAAAACAACCCCTTCATTAGCAAGTTTATTGCAACTTTATTCACTTCCCTTCGAGCATGAGAGGGGATAAGAATGAGGCCGAGGTGTAGGAGGGATTTTAGGTTTTTAAGAGAGCTAAGGAGGCACCATTTGGGGGAGATTTTAGAAGGGTTAGAACCATGGATTATTTTTATAGAAAGAGACATGATTATTTAGGAGTCCCCCTCGATGATAAGTTGCTTCAGACCTATATGAGAAGCAAGATAAATCTCATGAAGTAAGCCCTATAGGTCTGTTGAATTACTAGTATCAAAGCCCATATTTCCTGCAATTATATGAATGATTTCCCCCTCACTATTTTTTATCACCACCCCAAATCCGGTTGGTCCCAGATCGCCCTTAGAGGCTCCATCAAAATTTAATTTATAAAATCATGGAGGGGGAAATTGCCAGGTATTTGGAATTTGAGTGACTATGGTGCGAGGATTGGATCCAATGGGAGATAGGGAAGGGTCAATGTTCATATTCTACTAGGAGAGAATAATGCTTTTATTAGGATTGCGGGTGAGGTCTTGTTCGTACCACTTTTGTGATCTCACGATTTCTTGAGTGTTGTCAAAGATATTGGACCATACAAAATTCGTTGAGGAGGGCTTGGAGTGAAAGACCCTTCTATTTCGTTCTTTCCATATTTTCCAAACAACAAATCCCATAAGAAACTACCAAATTTTGTTGAGAATTGGATTGTTGTAGGTTTTCATTCTCCACCTTTATATAGAGTGAATGATTTTGTCTCCTTCCTGGTTCATTTTCCTCTTGAAATGATCCACCTTATCCCAAATTTCTGCACTAAAAGGACACTAATTTAGGAAGTGTTCCATAGATTCCTCCTACTGCATACAAAGAGGACACGTTGAGGGCCCAATAAATCTTTTTTCCCTTAAATTATCCCAGTATAATATTCTATTTTTTACTAGAACCCAAAGAAAAGTGGAAACCTTCGGCCATAGGTGTGATTTCCAAATGGTATGCCAGGTCGAATTATTGTGCAGTAAATGAAATTGTTCTTTGAGATAGTAGGCTTCTTTGATAATAAAAGTACCAACTGTAGAGTGCCCCCAACATAAAATTTCCCGACCCTCTCATCTTTGAATATTCCTCAAGGAAGTAATTTCATGCTAGGAGTCTGAGTTGGAGTCATTTGGAATATTAAGATCCATGTGAGAGGTTTTCCAATCCCTCCAGTGAAAATCCGAGGGTGTTTCTTTCTATAAGTTGGCTACCTTTATCGTATTTCTATTTGGCATTTGGGTTTGGAATTGATGTAGGATCTCCAAGGATTGTAGTGGAGGGAGTTGTTGCTAAGATTTTGAATAGAAGAAGGTGTCTTGTCCATCTCTTAATTCCCAGAAGGAAGGATACTGAATGAGGGGTCGATTTCACCAAGTTGCATTCCAGATATTGGAGCCTAGAATTTGATCTTTCATTTTGATTGGATGAGTTTCAAAAACATGTAGAGCATATTTTTGTTTCCACAGCCTTTCCCATAATTCTTTTGGGTGCTTCAACCACATCCAACATATTTTTGCACCCATTATTTCATTGATCAGACATGGATCATGGAGCTCGAGACCACCATTGAGCTTTGGTTTGCATAGTTTGTCTGAGCTGACCAAGGCCCATTTGCTGTGATATTTTAGACCCTGCCAAATGAAATTCCTTTAAATATTGCTGATGGTATTGAGTAGAAAACATTTAGGAGTGACTAGGCCGAGAAGATATAGGTGGGTATAGCTTGAAGGGAATATTTGACAAGCACCAGATGACCAACTAGGTTAAGGGTGAAAAAAGTCCAAGAGTTCAGTTGTTTAGCTAGAGAATCAATGAGGTTGACCCAATAAATGTTTATAGCCATAGAATCAGAGAGGGACACCAAGGTAGTTGGATGGAAGGGATCTCCGAGGGATGCCTAACAGTTAGAAGATATGGTTCTAAATGGCTAAAGGAATATTAAAGAAGAAGACCTAGGATTTTTTTATATTGACATAGGTACCTGAAGCTTCACTAAAATAATAAAGAATGTGATTTAATTTCTACACTTCTTGTGCTGTGGGTGTTCCCATTAACATGGCATCATCCAAGAATTGACTATGTCAATTTGTTGGTTGGATAAAATGGAGGGGAACACCTTGTAGGGAGCCATCTTCTATGGATGCCTTGATGTAATGGCCAAATCCTTTAGCCATAATGACAAAGAGGAGAGGGGAGAGAGTGTCCCCTTGACAGATTCCTCATGAGGGAGTGAAGGTTGTTGAAGGGACTCTATTGTCAAGTATAAAAAAGAAGGAAGTGGACGTGAGATTTAATATCCCATTTACCTAGTCATTACAAAAGCCAAAAGAACAAAGAATAGAGAAGATGTATTTCTAAATTAATATGTCAAAGGCCTTTGAGAGATCAATTTTTATGATCATATCTATAGTTCACATGGAATTAAGGGAGTGGATCACCTCGTGTGCCAGTATGATGTTGTCGAGAATCTGAAAAACTTCCACATATCCTGGATGCTCCTTGGAGATAATGAAGGGTAGAATCGACTTGAGTCTAAGCACAATAACTTATTTTATAAGTTTATATATGACATTACATAATGCAATGGGTCTAAACTACTTTGGGTGGGTTACTCTTTCCTCCTTGTGTATGAGCATGAGAAAAGTGGCATTGAAAGTAGGTAAGACTTTACCCGAGGAGCAACATTCCTCCAAAAGTTGACAAACCTCCTTCTGGAACATCGACCAATAGTGGTGAAAGAAGTATATGGTAAATCCATCTGGCCATAGGTATTTTCTCATTGACATTTCCTTCATAGCCTAATCCACCTCCTCAATTGAGATAGGCCGCATGAGTGCTTCATTTTGTTCTAGAGAGATGAGATTTGGCAGGTCCTGAGTGATTTTATTGATGGCTTGAGAGCGGTCATGGATCAACTATGAAAGAATATTTTTGTAATAATTGATAAGTTCATTCTTCATTTATCAATGCTCCATGAGTACTTGGCCTTGGTCATTTTATAGTTTGGTGATGCGATTGACATGTTGTCTATGTATCATATATCTATGAAAGAACTTGGTGTTCTTTTTTCCTTCTTTGAGCCATTGTACTCTTGATTTTTGATGCCAGAGGATTTCCGCTTGTTGATGTCTTTGTTCCAATTGTTTTTAGGAATATACTCCTCGGACTATAGGGAATCCATGGGGCCCTGTGAAATGAATTCTTTCTGAATCTCCTCCAGGCGTTGCTCAATTAATATGGGCTTGAAAAATGTTTCCAAACACATTTTCGTTCTGTTCTTGTAGAAAACTCTTGAAATTACTTAGATTTTGTTGAAATATGTACATGAGGGTTCCACGAGTAATTGTTTCTTATGACCACCATTTATGGGATAGTTCCTAAAAACATGGGTGAGTTAGCTAGAATTTTTCAAACCGAAAAGGCTTGATTTTAGGGGCATAGGTGGTATCAACCCAAAAATGAATTGGCCAGTGGTCCAATCCTGATTTGGGGAGAATTTTTTCCTCTAGCACAGGACCTTCCAACATGAGGGATTCCAATATCAGGAAGCGATCCAAATGAAAATCTACCTACTGGGTATCAGAGAACTTGTTTGTCCATATGAAAATTCCATTTTTCACTTCAATGTCTATCAGATGCATGTATTCTATGAGATTTTGAAATTTTTCCCTGTCCTTGTCCAATATTCTAATTCCACCTATCTTTTCATCCAAGGATATGATTATGTTTAAATATCCTCCAATTATCCATCTCTAGTGACCGACAAGATTACCGAAGGATTTGAAATTTTGCAAAACGTTATCCTTTTCTGGTGGTGATTGGGGGCCATAGGAATTTGTGATGACACCCCCCCTATTGGATCCAATGCCACAATACTGCATTGTTCTCGTCCAGGCCTTGGAGTAAAATATATCAAGGTTCCATAATATGGATAATACACCCGCCACACCATTAGGGTCATTAAATATACAGTTTCTCTGCCTCCAACACCTTGCAAAGATCTCTTCTATTGTGGTGCCTGCACATTTTGTCTCTTGAAGAAATAGTATATCCAGTTCCTATGCCATTATACACCTGCAAATAGCTCTTTTCTTTATTCTCCCATTTAGGCCTCTTACATTCCAAGAGAGAATATTCATGATGATAAAGGAGGGGGGTGAGAAGAATCCCCTAATGATATTTTGGATCTATCCCAAGTTTATAAAAAAGCTTCCCACCTCTCAGATGAGTTGTTGTGATGACTTAATGCCTCATCATTTTATTTTCTTGGGAATGTTTCAGTTGTCTTTGCTAGGGTCCATATGGATTCCCAATCCTCCCCCAGATCTATATGTATCCCCCACCGTGGAATTAATATATACTTTGTGAAATTTGTGTAACTTCTCAGGAGGGAGGGATTGTAGCTCCTTTTTGTTGTAATCCTCCTCTAGTAGATCTATATCAATACCATCTAAGTCTTTTTCATTGACCAAAATTTCTAGTTCTTCCCCCTCCCCTATTGGCTAGTCCACTGCCATCTAGGTAGGAGAGTTAGGTGGTATTATATGCTCCAAGATTGGCTCTAAAATCTACTTGGAATTTCCCTTGGTGATTTCTCTATTTTCATCTTGGTGCAATGTTTCCACCTCCTGGGTATCAGGTAGTTTGCTGAGAATGTCAAAAGAGTTACTGGTGGAAGACTTCTTTCTTTTTCCTAGGCCAAGATTTTTTGGATTAGGTTTCTTTCATCCCTGTACTTGGGTAAATCCCTCTTTTTGATTACTCTTTTCTTCCTCAGATGTTCTCATGGGTAGATTTAATGGGAAATCCCAGAAGAGATGGGAATGTTCATGACATTTTGTACAATCGAAAGGAATGTGCTCATAGTTGATAGTTTGTGTCCATTCCTCGTATTGGTATTCTAGGGTTAGGGAACCTAGAAAATCCTTAGCGATATTCATATAAACACATATGCGAGCATACAAAGTGTACTGTCTTTGTCGTGTTGCTTCTGAATATTTAACATAGATTCCAAGGGTGTTGCCTATGCCAGTGAGAATTTATTCCAGCTAGAACTCATGTGGTAGGGAATAAATACGGATCCAAAATGGTGCAAAGGAGAAATATTCCTTTTCTAGGATTAAGTAGTTCATCCAAAATCTTAAGTATAAGCCTGCAGAGTTGAAGAAGTATGGACCATTTTTGAAGATCTGGTCTTTATCTTCTAGATTGAAGAAGATGATTGTGAAGAATCCCTTTGAGCCCAATTGGAGGTCATAGTGGACTTTGGGATTCCACCAAGCCTTGATCCATTTGATTAAATCCCATTATGAGGGCTAAAGTCCCAAAAATTTCCCTATCATGGCATGTTCCTTCATGAACTGAGTGTTACCCCCACTCGATCTGAGTTAATAACATACCTTGGAGAAATATTGGTCGATGGGATGCATTTTCCTAGCTCCCACATTTTAGCACTTTTTGATGGGAAGTGTCTACTTCAACTTCCATCGTTTTTCCAAACCACTGCTCATATTGAAGAATCCTCTCCCTTAGGTTTGTTCGTAGTTCGAATGGCAGTTTTGATCTCTTTTCTCTAGACTGTTCATTGGTGACAACATTTTTGTATGAGGGGGTTCACACCCCTTCTACCTTAGTCATGGGAGGACTGACGGTAATCCAAACTGCACGAGAGATCTCCCGTTGTTGAAAATTACTTGATTGAGGGTTTCAAAGGTCAAGGAGCATTGCTATCATGAGACCCTAGCTTCCAGGATAAGATTATGTGTGAGTTTAAAAATATGGAATAAATACAATTACCAAAGAACATATAAATAACATTAAATAAATTTCAAAAAATTCAAATTGGTCAAAGCTTAATATTGCTAAACAATAAAAACATAAGGCATCTAAAAGGTTGTTAAGAACCAAATATCAATATAGCATAGAAAACCCTCAGAAAAAGTACTCAACGCCTTGAAAAAGAGATAATTTCAGATAATAAGCCTCTTCGAGAGGGCAACC
>JASDQU010435852.1:9076-47001 GCA_032191745.1 Picea mariana
CCCCCCCCCACATCCCTACTAAAATCATGTACGACATCCCTAATTTTGACACAAAAACTACATAAGATCCAAACAACCATGTCGTGACCTTCCTTCTTTGGTGTTCTCCAAACTCCTTCATGGATGACTCCATCTGGTTACAACTTTTCCAACAAACACTTATAGGAACGAAAACTAAATTGTATATTAAATTTCCATGAAACTCTTTTGGTGACCACAACACTTTCTCCCTGGAATTTCTAATTCACTTCCAACTACCCATTCAGTCTAAGATTGACACTGAGCTTTTAATGTCCCTTCAACAATCTACCTCCACCCACATTTCCAATCACATTCATGAATGGAGGTGATGAAGACGAATGATTAAAACCACCATCTGAGAACAAATACTCACAGATTGGTTTACAAATTAACTTCTACCACCCATATCCAGAGACATCGACATGGTAGGCATTGTAACCGAGGAGAAAACGATCCATCATGCCCAATATTTAGACTTGGTATATTCCCAATATGGCACATTATATTATCTAATTACCCACACTCCTCAACTTTCGAATGATCAATCCAAACCAGCCCTAGGACACCACACTGATGGTATATTCAATACTATATATTTCACTATAGTTGTCCATCTGATTGAGTAGCTTAGTCAATTGACTATAGCTCACAATCCCACCTCTTCTTCTCTCGCTAGCACCTCCGCTTCGACCTTTGCTAAAACCTTCGAGGTAAACTCATTGCAATATACTGCACCCCAAAACCCGCAATAATATGAAGGGAAAAAGAAAGGTAATAATAACAAGAAAAATAAGAATCCCTTTGAGAATACATGCCCAAAAACCCAAGACCTGAATGTCAGGGGAAAAAACAAACGAAAGGAAAAATATCCCTACATGGTATGTGTGGAAGACCACTACAAAAAATACTTTCCTTTCTTTGTCGAGGTTCATCACTACCTCGAAAAATGGGCCACTCATTACCAAACAATATTTTTGACTAACTCTTTCCCCTAGAAACTACAAGAGATGGTAGCACAAACCCACACACCCCCACCTAGGGGCAACACAAAGTCCTCAGTGACAAATTTTTTAATGGCTAAATCCATGGTAGCATGAAACACCAAAGCATAGAACTATGAATATATAGAGGAAAAACCTTCATCCAAGAATCCTCCACCATCTTCACCACCCACTGGCCCTCTTACACTCAAAAAATTGGCTTTCGAAATTGCCATTCTCCCTCCCAAAGAGGTACTTTGATGGACTACCCACAATCTGAATTCTCAGGAAGCTCAACACTATAGAATATTAGTGGAATATCTTGCCCAGGCCCGTGTACCATGTCCACCCTCGAATTACTGCAAATATTCCCTACAGAGAATAAATCTTTACTATCAACCATTGGAGCAATAGACCCTTTCCTTTGACACAAAAAAGAGTCAGCCACATTTATCACACCCACTAGCATTACAAATTACAGTTTTGTGTTTGAATAAGAATATATTTCATACAATGATTGACGAAGGAGAGGAAACTTGTATTATGTCTCTTTCATGTTGGAAATCCATTGGTTCCCCATAAATTACCACATCCTCAACCATCCTTAAATATTTTGATGGAAATTATTTTAAACCCCATGGAATTCTCACCCCCCTATCTATTGAGCTTGGAGACAAGACTGTGTTCATCAAATTAGAAGTGGTTGATGCTACACTCAACTCAAATATGATCTTAGGACACACTTGTATCTATGCAATAAAGGTTTTTGCATCCCCTATATTTCATGTTGTATGAGTTTCACATCAAGGAAAGATAATTATCATTGATCAATTGTATTATTGCACCCATAACTTGTGTGCCAATTCGAGTACCAATGTGCCTTTTGTAGGTGAATTTTCCAAGGGGTATGAAAGCATCGATGTAGTTATGTTTAAATATCCATCATTTATGGGGATGTTCCCTCTTTCTACACCCAAAACCACARACGTAGCTCATGTTAACATGATCTCTTCTGTCATCAACCCATCCCTTGGTTCTTACAATCCTAGGGTGCTTCCTCACCCTTTAGAGCTAGATTCTTTGAAAGCTACTATGACATTGTCACCAACTGAATTATGATATTTAGTGATATAGTTAGAATGAGAATTTTTTGACCCTGATCCTAGTCTCCCACTGGATGAGGAACTAGATCAATTTTCTCTACCTTATTGGGTTAACTCTCCTTTCACTTTGCATGAACTCCTAAATGATTTTTTACATTCAGATGAGGCCATCATGGAAGTAATGACTTTAGGAGAGAGGCCATGGGAATATACACATCATCGCTCATCTTTCCTTCCCAGTAAATAAAAATTAGAGACACATTGAAACCCTCATTTCAACTGAAGATCAAGATCAATCCCAATTACCTTCCACTTCACAGTCCATATTATTTGAAGGAAACCTAGGTAACATATTAGAAACTATTTCCATTGATATTTCAATGAAACTTGGGGTCGCGGAACACATCCATATATGTGCATTTTGTTCCCATAAAGAAATTGAATCCTACACGACTCTATTCAAACAATTATGTGATATCTTCACCTGGTCCTATGAAGAAATTCCTAGAATAGACCCCTGAATTGTTACAAATAAAATTAATACTTACCCCAGAGCATGTCCCATTGGACAATGAATCTAACTCATCCACCCTAGGAAAGATGTGACAATCAATGATGAAATTGAAAATTATTGAATGTTGTCTTTATTTATCCAGTGCTGAACATTGTACTCGTTACTAACAATCATGGCACTATCTGTGTTTGTGTTGATTATAGAGATTTAAACAAGGCTTTTGCTAAGGAAAATTACCCCACCCCTTTCATCAACCTAATTATTGATGATTTTTTTGGATATGAAGTATTTTGTGTTCATGGATAGCTTCTCTGGATATAATCAAATTGAAATTATTCCGGAAGACCAGCACAAAACATCTTTCATTTTCCCTTGGGGAATTTTTTCATCTTGAAAGTTACCTTTTGGCCTTAAAAATGTTGGTTAAAGATTCCAGTGATCCATGTCCTATGCCTTCCATGACATTAAACATATTGTATATTCGTATATGGATGACCTTCCCTCAAAATATGGGAGGTGCAAAGATCATGCAGACCACCTGAGACAAGTGTTTTTACATTGTTGACATTACAACATTCGATTAAACCCACACAAATGAATTTTTGTCATGGAATCTAGTTGCCTTGTAGGTTTCATCATATCCAGGTTTTGGATCAGAGTTGATCCCTTGAAAATCAAGGCAATTACCAACTTGTCTCCCCCTCATTCTATATCCCAACTTCAAATTCTGCAAGCGAAACAAAAAAAATTATGACATTTTATCACCAACTATGCGGAAATTACAAAAGGATTCATGTGTGTTACTTAAGAAAGGTGTTCCATTTATTTTGGATGAGTAAGATCAATGTTCCTTTGATGGTTTTAAACATGCACTCACATCCACACCTCTATTGAAACCTCCCAACTATAATCGAAACTTTCTCTTCTATATCAGTACTTCAGAAACCACCATTGGCATGGTTCTTGTCCAAGATGATGATTACCAAAAAATATGGCATTTACTATCTTAGTAAGGGCCTTGTTGGAACTAAACTTTGTTATTCTCATGTTGAAAAGTTGGCATTGACAACTTTTTTTGTTGTCCAAAATTTTCGTCATTATATTCTCTTGCGAGCTAACACTGTTGTATGTGATGCTAACCCAATGTAGTATATCCTATCATGTCAAATTATTGCGGGTATATACTTTAAATGGGTTGTTATCCTTAAGGAATTTGATCTCGTGTTTTCTACCACCAAGTTCAAAAAATCCTTGGTATTCACATAATTAACGATCGAACTTCCCTGAGTCCATGATGAATTTGTGGTACAAGATTCATAACCAGACGAATATTTGTTTCTCATCAAATCATCCAATCCATGGTACATATATGTGTTAATATATCTCCAAACCCAATGTTTTCAACCCAAATTATCGAAAGATGATCGTCTACGTATTCACCATCAATATTTTTGTTACCTTATTGTGGGAGATGTTCTTTATCTTCATGGGGTAGATATGGTGTTGCATTGATGTGCTGTCCACCATGAAGTTAAACGTAGCCTTAGTGACTGCCACTCTGGAGCATGTCGTGGTCATGTTTTCGGGTTAGCCACTACCCAAACAAATTTGCACACCAGTTAATTTGGGCCTTTGATCTTCAAAGATTGTATGAATGTAGTTTAAAAGTGCCATCCTTGCAAGAAATTTTCAAAAAATATGCGCTCCCATCCTACTCCATTGCATCCTATAGTTCCCATCGATCCCTTCACTAAATGAGGGATAGATTCCACCATGTATAGACCAGAATTTTCTACTGACCATAGTTATATTATTGTCGCCATTGATTGTTTCACCAAATGGGAAGAGCCTATGATTACCTTCTCCAATGATGCCAAGACTACAATGATTTTTGTATTCAAGCACATCATTTCGATATTTGGTATACCCAAATCAATCATGATTGATATTGGATCACACTTTTGCAACAATATGATGAACAAACTAGCCACTTTGTTATATTTTGACCAGGAACACTCTTCCCATTACTATCCCTAATACAATAGACAAGTTGATTCTATAAAAAAAGTACTCAAAACAATTCTCAAATGGATGGTAGGGAAACATATGTCAAACATGCACCTTATGCTATTTTCAACATTCTGGGCATACCGAACTTCAGTAAAAACTGTTACTAGTTTCACACATTTTGTAACACCCCCACACAATTCAACCACCATCGGATCTCGGAACTTCATCCGTCGGGATTCAAGATTTCGCCGGTCGGGAGTTCGCGAGCCCTGTTGCACCATGCACAGGACCTTCCAAGTAGCGAACCCCGATAGTCAAAGGGTCAACCTTTTCTTGTGTCGGGGATTTCCCTATCGGGAAATCGGCGGTTGTATTGTCGCATACCTTATGCAACACAGAACCCAGAGTACCGAAACCCGAGTACATGCCACCTGTCTGCCACTATGTCTTGGGGATCCACCTTGCCACGTCCTCTTTGGGATTTCGCGGATCGCGAACCCAAAATGCAAAGTTCCTTTGGTGTCAAAAACCCCAAAACGCCGAACTCTGATATGCGGGATCTAACGCCGCGTGTCCCTCCATAGATCGACGGCTCTGATCAATTCGAGGAATCGCGACTCGCGATTCCAAATGGTAAGGAACGCTTACCTCCACAAACGCTGAAGCCCGATTTCGCGATGAGTCCTTGACTTGCTGGGGGGTCAAAGGATTAACTCCCTCGCACCTTCCCAGGGATCTAACGGCTATCGGGTGGTCCGCCCGAGATCTATGGTTAACGGGTATTCTCTCGAAATCGAATTACTCAGACCCCAGTTTTCTAAGTAAATTTGGTAACGTTTTTTTTTTTTTACTTTCAACAGCCGCTATTTCATAAGCAATTTACAACCTTTCGTTTAAGTAAACAGTAACACTACCTTCATGGCGAAACAATGATTTGGGATAACGGATACCTTAACAACTTAGATTTGTCATCAAATACTGAATTCATGGCAGACAGAGATAATCCATAAGCATTGATTAAGTAAACTGAAAGAACAACTTCTTAACATGATATTGAGTTTTATAACAACAACTACAACAGTTTAAAATTTTTGATAAATACTGAGATGATAACAGAAAGAAATGAATTCAAACTTAACCAAGTACCTGGATCTGATGCTAATTTCAGTTGCTCCTTTGCTGCCCTGCGGTCTTGTTGTCTTGCTACTCAGTCCAGACCTGCCATAACCACAAAATAACTGCCCAAGTCTATTGTCCACCGTGCCAACTAGGGAAACGTACTAGCTCCAGGATATCTACGGATATCCTGGCCCCCGAGCCCAAAACCTCCAGCAACACATGCCTCCCTGATCAATATGATGCAACCAATAAGTCCTGTGTCTCTATCTGAGCACACACACCTCACAGTCCAGAGCTCGGCTCACTGTAAAAAAATGGTAAAAGAATGTTTTTCCTACATCCATCCACCTCCGAATGGCCCACACATCCCCCTCATCCCCGCCTTATTCCTCCCAGCCAACTCGCATTCCCTCCTCCACCAACTTTCCGTCCTCCCTTATGCGTTTTCATTAACGTCCTTATCTTCTCGGGATTTCTGGGCTTCTTGCCCTGCATACGCCACCTTTGGCAGCCCACGCCATCCCTCTTTTGCATTATTTTATTTCTTTTCATTTAATTTCTGTTCACAGTTCATTAAATGAACTCTCCAGTTTGATTATCACACACAATTAATCATGCTTATTTTCTTTAACTTCTTTTTTTTTTTTTGTAATCTTTAATCATTTATTCAATTAGGGTCGTTACACATTTTCAACTCATTTATGGCTAAGAAGCAATACTTCCTATCGAATGAAAAATACCCTTCCTATGGATAACGAGACACACAAACTATGAGTAAAATATCAAAATGACCAAAATGTTCATCCTCGAATTTTTTTAGAAGGAGACCTGGTCTTGGTTTACAGCTAAGACCATGAAAAGTTAGAAGAAGCAAAATTTGAACCATTATGGAATGGCTCCTACATTATAAAACACACATTAAAAAAATGATCCTACAAGTTATTAGACTATGAGGGAAACACTTTATCTGATCCTCGTAACATGATCTACCTCAAAAAGTACTATGCATAAGCTTAGCGTTATCTAGTGCTTTTGTATTATATGTATCATAGTGTGGTGTGTTATATTTTATTTCCTTTGGGTGATGTACTTTTTTGGTCTTCTTATCATGTTTGGTGCTTGATTGGCATATTTTTACAACCTCTTCTACCTATATATATGCGGATGGAGCTAGCCGCATCACTGGGAACATCACTTTGGCTTCCTAGGTGATTTTCTCACCCACAAACAAACTAGTGAGTTCAGGTGGAATTTTCCTTGGTCTTGCAACAAATAACATTGTAGAATATATTGAAGTTATCGAACTTATGTCTGAAGCTTCAACGTTACAAATTCACCATTTGATTGTTAGGTTGGACTCCCATCTTGTAGTTTCACACTTAAAATCAAACTACTCTATCTGGCACCCTATTCTCCTTTTCAATTATTTGAAGTTCTGTCTCGTTGAGAGAGTATTTATTTTATTTCTTATGAATATATCCCAAGGGAATTCAATTAATTAACTGACTCATTATAAAATTCTATATTGAATTTTCATCTACAAAATTAAGCAAATTAATCAACCAAGCGTCAATGTGCATACATTCCAAAATTTTAGTTCACATAATTAAAGCCCATAAAGTAAAAATCTATGTATACATAGAGTGTTAAAAATACATCATAAGTGTAGCATCACAAAAATTGGGTGATATGCCCATACATCTAAATATAAGCCGCAAAGGAATCTAGTACAAAAATTGTAAAGCTATGATAATAATCATCACGTGGAGCCTTATGCTCATGATAACACATCACATCCCTATCCATATTCTATAGGAGGTGGGAAAAGGTGCCACCTACACCAATAGTATGACTTTGTTTGTAGAGGATGATCATCAAGATGTGGTACTGGAATCCCGACAGTCAATGCCTCGAGGTTTGCCTCGAGATACTCTGATAGTTGTACTTGCGGCCCTCTGCCCTGACGTACTTGAGAAAATCCAATTTACTTCACATGATTATAAAAGGGTGACATTACCCTTGGACAAACTTGTGCACAATCTTCAAAACCCACAAAATTAGTCATGCTACACACAAACAAATTCATTTATTTTAAAAACATATAAAATATCAAAAAATTCCAAAAAAAATCAATAATTATTTTTTCTAATCATTCTTACTGAGATCATCACTCCACCCCTCCCCATAGGGAAGAACCATGTTTGGGTCCCCTCAATAATCCACTCCTCTGTAAGCATAATCCTTTATGCCTATCATCTGACCACGCCACCAACTAAAGAAATCTTCTCCAAAATGTAGTTGTCCTCGTACTTGAGATGCGATAGTCATTTCTTCATGGTCAAATCCCTTAGTCCACCCATAGGCCATGTCACCCAAGGGTGATAAGAAGGAACCTGCTCAAAAAATAATGATAGAAAAATTGACCCATTTCCAAATTTATTTTTTCGTCATGTCCTACATTTAGTCAGTTGTTTCTTCATTTTTACTAAAAGCCCTGAACACTAGTTGTATATGGCAGGACTCATAAACCTGACAAAGTAACTAACATGGATACTTGAAGCTAAGTGTGGCCCAGTACTATACCCACTTCCCATGTGATGTTGTACAAAATGGCCTGCAATGACAAGTCTATCACCTGGGAAATGTGCAACTTGTTGCTTCTTTTTCTCATCCAGGAAAATAATACTGCCTAATATAAGAATCAACGGGCTCACCTAAGCCTTCCTTTCTCCCAAATAGTACTAATGTTTCCCCACACCATGATAATCCTCTGAGGAAATAAATACCCTCAATCTCAAATGTTAGCACCTGGTCTCCAACCATGAAATGTTTCCCATTGGGATCCCACATCCTTATCAATCATTCCAACATCAATAGTTGCACTCTCATACTCTGACACAAAAATAACTTGAGAAACCCACAGTCTCGTAAAGAATCTAAATTTTTTGGGTCTTCTATGGTAGCATGATCATTAATATCATTCTCCATCTCCTTACATTCATTCATGATTGCAAAACCTACCAACAAAAACAAACAAAAATCATTATCACACATACCCATGATTCATAAACAAAAAACCATTAAAGAAAATTTTAAAATACACCTGGTCACTCCTACATTGTTCAGACAAAGCAAACGATCGCTCTCCATTTCTTGTCACTGAGTGACCACCTAGATGTGGTCACTCCCTTATTATTTCCATAGATTGATCACCTTTTTCTGGTTATTGGTCACTGGGGTTTACCGCTACATTGGGAGACCATGCCTGGGTGGTCACCCCCTCACTAAGCGATATAAGTGAATATTCACTGTCATGAATTTGGTAGAAATTGGTCACCCTTGCCCTTTGGCTACAATGCAATTAGGGATTTCTGGTCATTGGTCTGATATAGGGTCCCATGCGACCATGTAGACCCAAAACTTTTGGGCCTCACTACGACAAAATTTTTAAATAAAATGGAAAATAAAAACATGGGTTTTGCAATTAAGGTTATGATTACTAACTTTGTAGGTAGCAACTGACATATATGTGGCCCAAGCTCCGGAAATCACCACTATAAATCTCTCCACAAAGAATCTCTTATCCACATTATTACAAAGGGTAACCAAACAAATGAGGTAAAAAACACATTTACCCCATATAATTCCTATTTTTCCATTGTTAGCAAACTAGTTTTAAAATACCCCTTTTTCACACTAGAGAATTTAATATTCTAATTATTTTGAGAGTTTTATTTTTTAAGCTTGTTATTTAATCTATTAGGCTACAAATTAAGATTTGTTATTGCATACATAGACTAATTTTTCTTTTAGAATGTTGATTCAAGTTTTGGCAAGTCTATTGATCCCTAGCATTTAGGATTATGGTTGTGGTTGCTTCCCCCTTTTTCCATTGCATTTATTTGGACACCACTCGATTCCCTTCCTTATTATTTATGTTCAACCCCATTCGAATTGCAACATTATCCCTTCCATTATTTACACATGATATTTGAAGTGGTAGAGCCTACCTTTTATTGGCATCCTAGATTAGCATACGATATTATCATTTGATGCCTATGCTGAAATTTTAGGGCCCTAGAACCCTCTATAGTGATTTATTTTTCAAAATTTAACCGCATTCACTCTCTTTCCATACTCTTTATCCTTCCATGAGAGGGTTCCCAACAATTTATGTTTTTGTTACATGGTCAAACCTATGTTTTTTTTTCACTCCTTATTGCTTCTATATTGTTGTATGATTCCATTCCTTACCACACAACAATCATTCTTAATCGTTATCCATCTAGATGCTACCATCTAAAACACCTCTGGATGATAAATGTTGTTATGAGTGGCCATAATTTTCCATGTTCTAGTGTCTTCCATTGCTTCAGGTTTTGTTCCTTGCACTTGAAAATTCATCACAATCCACTTGTTTTCTCTAGCCGATATTACTATTACCCATTTTTCACGTGTGGTAGCCAACCAAGACAAAGGTACCCCTCAAAGTCTCCATTAATCTCTTCTAAGAATCCATAAAAATGAAAATATTTCCGAGTGATCTTGTTTTATTTCACACTTGTTAAATGGATTCGAAAGGACATCTATTCCATGTAAGCTTACCCTTTTTTCAGATTGCATAGACTAATTATGAAAAAGGCATAATCTAGTCAAAATTGTCTAGAAGAGTTCTCCCTTGTATTATTTTATCCTTTTTCAATCTTGGGAGACTAAAAATATGAAAAATAACACCCTTTGTTGAAGGGATATTTCCCCCATGACTTTTTTTCATGTCCGAACACATTGAAACCAGATTGAGAAGACTAAAATCTTCCCTCATAAACAAATGTGCAAACGAAAAAATAAATACTTTTCGGTAGGAGAGAGCAGGGAAAGAGAGAAGAAAAAAGTGTGCACCTTAAACCCTTCATTTGAAGTTTATCCTTTCTCCATCTTTTCGAGGCACCCATGACCTTTGCTCAAACAAGCCTGCAAAATGAAATCAGAACAATTGTTGCAATGATGTAGTTATGTAATCAAGTAGCTTAGTTATCATGTATTATATCAAAAGCATGTATGAGAAATGATAACATACAATATTGCAATTAAAAAAAAACACGAGGGAAAGAGAACTCTTCTATTAACACCAAATATCAAATTTAGTTACAACCTCACTTGCTTTTGGCACTACTTCGGAGCCAACTACCCAGGTTCCTCCACAGATCCTTCAAGAGTCTACTCAACGATGAGGATCTTCCTTCGATAGCCCAATAAAGATAGGGAGACACCTTATGAGTATATAATAAGGAAGAAGCAATGGAAAATGATTTTCGAGGTTGGGGGATGATACTCAGAGGATAAAAGGAATAGGGAAGCCTGATATATTTCAACAACATAATCTTGTTGTTGGTGCAATTATATGTTCAATAAATTCCAATGATTTAATATGTCAATCTGGTTTCATAATCAATAGATTTGATGTACTATATGTACCGATAAAATATAATTGTCTATGTAGGATGAGTATAGTCTATGTAAGAAACCAATTTTGAAACTAAATATTATGTTTCACACCTTTCAAATAACACTCCACACATATAGTTCAAAATTCAGAAAGAAAAAATGATCAACAAATGTATAATTCATAATTCTTTCTCAGGGGATGGATCTTTTCATTACTGGCTCATGAAATATAGAGATGAGATATGATTCTATCTCCTGGGAAAACCATACAAACAACCATTAACATTATGGAAACTTAACTGAGCTTAAAAGAACTACTATGTAGGGTAAAAACACTCCATTATAAGTGCATGCATGGTGAAAGATGTAGGTCTTAATTATACCTGTGTATGCAAAGTGTAACCTAATCAATTCTAGGAAAGAAAGGTGAGTATGGTAGAATGAGCCATTACAGGCTCATGTATGGTGAAAGATGGATATCCAACCCATCCTTATATTTGCAGAATGAAAACAACACTATACCATTTTTCTAGACAAAACATTAAAGAACTTAAATTGAATAATTGTTCTTGCATACTCACACAAAGATTTCAAATCATTACTCAAATATATCACACACACAACTCTCGCTTACTCAAAATTACCATACATCCATGGGACCTGTTGCGAAATGCATCACTAAAACATACAAGAGAAGGGATTAAATGTTGTAATCAAAACATGAAAGTACTATGTTCACACACACATGCATAGAAAATCAGAATCATATTCACAATTAATTACAAAGAGACTTCCCTTAGTTGGGTCGGTGGGCCCTTTCTATACCAACAAGGTAGCTCTTAAGAAAACTTACAGTAGATAAGATGTAAACAAAAACATATAATCTATGAAACTTTTTTATATCATTGCTTCATAAAAATGGATGTACAATCCACAGTTGTTCCAGAACCAAACTAACTACATAACTGTGCTTCATTTCATTTCTCTATATCCTATCATCTACAAGGCTATCTCTTTTAAACATAAAAATCCATTACAATCCAAGTCTAAAGATAACATCAAATGTTTTTATAGTTATTACAATTGGAGGATATATTGATTCTTAAGGAAATAATTTCATCCTCATAACACAAAGTGCATGAGTGATGAAATGCATCGTTACCTCCAATGAATAAATAATGCTCAAACCACAAAAATTCTTTGAACTCATCGAAAACAATATTGTTCTAATAGCTAATCTTAGGAATTCGTAACAGGTACCAGACACACAAAGCTGCATAACTTGGTACCAGATGCACACAGTCATAAAGTCAATACCAGATGAGCGTAACAATCGGTACTGAACATACACATGCATACAATTCGTTACCGTATGAGCATAACAAATGGGTACCCTCTGATCTTAGCAACAAGTACTAGGTGATCTCAACAATGGGTACTAGATGATATCAGCAACAAGAGTTGTTATCATGAAGTCTTCTTGAACCATCCAAAGTACTTAGAAAGTTCTTTGAACATCAAATATTCAATCCTAATTATTAATAAATCACCATAAAATATGATTAAACATCAATTACCTCATGGGTATGTAATAATTGTTTAAAGGGAATGTATGATGAGGAAACTAGGTAGAAAGTGCATCAGTATTAGGAAAAAATGGTCAAGATATGAGCAAGATAAGGCAATTGGAGGTGACAAAAAGGAATCTCAACATTCCCCCCATCCCTAAGTCATTGCATTCCCTCATGCAAAACTGTTGATTCAGTATTCGAATTTTCAAAACTGGTGTTGATCTTCGACCTTTCTTGAACATTAGCTACATGGTTTTAAGATATCCATCCCGAAAGCCTCATCTTTGAGCTCCCTCTTAATGACTCGTTTATACTATACTAGGCACAAAACTTTGTTCATATTGGAAAAGACCTCATCATGATCTCCCTGTAGTATGCAGTTATTATCCCTTAGATGTGTGTTCTCTTTATTGATATGCCTATCCGACACTTTATACTCCTCTATTTCTTACTTCCACCTTGCATTATGTTTTGTAATATTTTTAACGTTTAATTCCAACTGATGTTTGGTCAGAGAGTTGACTGGTTCATGTATTTATTTCTTTCTTATCTCTTCCCTGGCTTCAACTTCTCTCCTTAAGTCCTTTATTGTTTCAACCACTTTTTCCTCTACTTCACTGATATTCTCTACATACATTTTTTCTTGCTCTGGTGAAGTTGGAATGCCCACTGGATCTTCTGGAAAATAAGGGACATGAAGAATTGGACCCTTATTAACCATACTCTGAGTGGTTCTTCATCTTGTACCTGGGACTTCCTCGACTGTGCTAACAGGAACAAGAATTTCCTCTTTAAATAATCTCCTCATCTTCATTTTAGGCTTAGAACTAGGTACTGGACTTTGCTTATCCTGTTTCTTCTTCACTTTTCCTCTAGAGAGATTAGGTGGGGAGACTGGCATTTTTCCTTTTTTTCACTCCTTGTCTTTCTACCAGAGGGATTGTATATAGGGGATGGAACTTGTTCCTCTGGTGTACTCCTAGTCTTACTACTAGAGGATTGTGCTATAGTACTACCTTCATTGACTCTGAACTTCCTCTTGCGTTTGACTCTCAATTCAAGAGTATTTTTTTCTTCTCCACCTTTTTATTTAGGCATTTTATAACCCTGATTTGCACCACGCATGAAAACCTCACATCAGGCCATCTTACTTACTATTTTTTCCAAGCCAATACACAACAACTCTTCTTAAAAACACAATTTTTGAAGATGTATGCGCCCTGCACCACAACTTCCCGCATATGTATGCTAGTTACACCTCTATTTCCCACATACATATGCTAGTTGTGCCATTATAGCCTGCATATACCCACAAAAGTTGCAAAAAATAAAAATTTTGAAGGTTCGTTGAGATTACGGGCTATTGGGTAGTTTCCCAACCAATTGACTACCTATAGCCTGTTACCCAACTGAATAACCATATTTTTTTGATATAAAAATAGGTGTTGGGGTCTCATTCCAAGGAAAAACATAGCTATAGTGAAACTCTACCCATTTCATCTTCCTGCCTTGCCCCAAG
Organism: Picea mariana; assembly: GCA_032191745.1. Classification (NCBI taxonomy): domain Eukaryota; kingdom Viridiplantae; phylum Streptophyta; class Pinopsida; order Pinales; family Pinaceae; genus Picea; species Picea mariana. The sequence continues at coordinate 23,359 of JASDQU010435852.1, forward strand.
AATTTGCAGCCACATTGTGAGTTTTGAGCCAAAATTCCCTATTCTTTCCCTTTTCCCTCATCCAGAAACCTATGCCCATTCTCTAGAGAGAAGTGTGAGAGAAGAAGGATACATGGAATCAGTTGGATCTTAGTGAAGAGGATCCTAGGACTGGGTTTGAGGAGCAGTCGCCAATCTCATTTTGTAAGTAATTCTGTGAGATTAATATAAAGAAGTACTTTTTCCGTCCCACCATATGATGTGTTCAATCTTCATGTTTGATTTACATTTTGTTATGACATCTAACCCATTGATTCATATATAGAATGCATGTTCATAGTTTTTTTTTTTTTTTGGTGAATGCAGTTCATCCTTGGGAGGATATTTGCAGTTGAGAAGCGACCGAACACATTGGGATCGACATCGGACGCCGAGTTTAAGGGAAGACTACCAGATCCCTATACTTTGTACTTTATGCATGAATGTGAGGTGTTGTCAGGATAATTGTTAAAAGTAGGAGACTTACACCATTAGCGCTAGCTGCACTTTAGAACCCTAGTTTAGTTTGTATGGGATTTTTCCCACTATATAAGAATTGGCGACCATACTGGGGAAATCTCTAGGGTTTTTAGGGGATCTTTTTGGGTGTCTTAATTGGTTTAATTACCTCTTTGAGTTCTCTGTAAGTTACTGAGTCTTTAAGGGATTCTATTATGCCATGCCAGTACTCCCTGCCTTGTCATCTTTGATTGTTGGTTTTCCTTTTTGAGGAGTTACAGAGGTGTACACAGCCTTCAATGGGTCTTCCCACGTACATAGGCACCCTACCTTTGAACAACCCATGTACATATGAAAGGTGCTTAAGTGTCAGTTGTGTGCCTTTGTTGGGAAACTTTTTTCTCAAGAAGAGGTAGTCATCCTCTTCTCTAATTGAAGTCTGACTTCTTAAGGGTTTCTTGATTTAGTCCTGATATTTGTAGTTATAGTATTTGAGCCTAGTTTTAGCGTCAGTTTTTTTTATCTTTTAATGATTTCTTGTTTTTTCATTGAAGGGTTTTTTTGATGACTCTACGAGTCTTTTCTGTTGTAGCCTTTGTGTTTCTTTCAGTGACTCCCTGATCTGTAATAGACCTAAAGTCAGTTTCTTGCGTCTTGTCTTTACTTTTCCCTTTTACTTTCTTTATAAGAAAAGAAAAGAGTTCATTCTCAAGTTTCTTATTTTGAAGCATATATATATATATAAAAAAGATTTCAGTTTCTTGTTTGGTTAAGCAGTTAGGTTAGTTGTCTTTACTTGTCAGGAAGAAGAGTGATTTCTTAAGTTTTTTACTGAATGCATAGGACGTTAAGTAGATTGTAGTTGAGCAAAATTTAGTTTTGAGTTTTTTCTTTTAAAAGATATTAGAAAGAAAAGTTAGCTAGAAAAGTTGGCTAAAGAGTTTTCAATTTGAAAATCTTTGTTTGTTGAAGAAGAAGTAATTTTGTTTCCATCATTTGTTCTTCTCTTTCATATCTTTACAAACACCATCAATTTCATTTTCGTTCCTTTGACTTAAGATAAACCACTTAAAATTAATGCTTAATTAAAATTAATCGGAATTTCAAGTTTGTAGGGTCCATCAACTAGATTAGGCTAGAGCCTTGATTTAGGTTGGAGATGAAACTCTTTAAGGCTATAAAACAAACATAGGAGTCTATGCTAGGGAGTGAGAAATTCCAACAACATGGAAATTATCCGCCCCCCCCCTCTAAAACAGGGGTTAAACACGAGGTCGCAGGCGAAAAGGTAGTGGAGATAACCCCTCCAAAGCCGGACCAATCATAGCAGACAAACACATATAGAGGACTTATCTGGGGATTACGTTGATCACATTTTCCACAGAGCTTCATGGGTCTCGAATTCATTCGAGGTCCTCAATCATCTTCTAGAACAATTGATTTAGATACCCTCAATAGGTTTCGGTCTTGATACCCTGCTCATTATGGTCCACCCGACTGTCGATTGTACCTGCCTAGTAGTTGTTCACGAGATGGAAACCTAGTTGCCTTTGATTTTAGGGACTTACACAACTGACTACGGTGGTATAACACGGTACCTAGGGAAGACATAAGGCCACTCTTTATAGAGTATACTCAAAGGGTTCTTCCATTTTTGAGTTTCACTTGCACCGATAAGTTTCTCTAGTGTTGGCTCTTGTAACTGCTCTTCCAACTAGTAATAGTGGTTTGGTTGCTGCATCTCATAGGAACTTTTTCTAGTGCATGTTTTGGTATTCAACGTTAAAAATCCTTAGTGTGTCATTGATATTCTCAAACAGTGGAATATCAAGAGCTCTGCCAGTCATGAATCCTTTTAGGCTTGTCGTCAGTTAACTTGGAGCCACCACCACGACCGTGAAGGCAAAGAATTGACCAGGAAGGGTCATTTGAGGTGACTAGGCCACAGGAAAATGTACCCGAGCCATCTCTAAGAGGAGAACATTCATTTCTAGAGGGATCTACTATTTCTGACCTTGGAGCAGAAGCTCTCAGTCCATATAACTCTTTGATCACTGAATTGTCAGCACCACTTCTGATACAACTTACCCCTCCAAGGGTAATGCATCACGAGAGTCAGATAATTCTGCAAGCAACAATGGAAGAAAATGTTTCTACTTCATCAGGGAGTCATAATACTCCCTCTATGACTGCCACAATTGGGGGCCTTCCATCTCCTAACTCACCTTCGCAAGTTTGGGCCACTATGGTCTCGACCTCCTCTACCTAAGGTAGTGGTCCAATTCAATCCATGGCGATGATCACTGCAGCGTTTACTCAGAGTGTGACAGGCCCTCCATTTTCATAAGGGATGCCCAACTTTGACACAAACTCGGTCCTCTCCTACTCCACCCTACAGACTTTGGGTCTAGGGGCATGGATATCTAAAGCTCCTTTGCAAGGTCCATGGTGGGCACTTCAGCCCCCTATAATTCTTTCCATTACAGCGGGGGTCATATACCTCTTTCGTCCTCCTAGCTTGACGGTGCTTCTCAGCAACCCGCCTGGCCAAACATGAATTACAACTCGTTTAAACAAGGTAGTCAAGGAACTTCTTCTAGTACCACACCGGTGGGTTCTTTGTTATTCTCTTTGTTCGATGCATTTGGTAACAATGCATTTTTTTCAGTTATCATGTCGGCTAGGGGAAACTCTGGTTCTGGATCAAAAAATCCTACGCAGGATACTATTCCTGCACAGGGGGCACACACTTCTCAAGGAACTTGGAATCTGTGGTAGGGATCAATTCCCTCATTAGGGATGTTGACCGATGGAAACTCCTTCCATGTTCAATGGAACCATGGTCAAGGATCAATACCAATGCCCATAGGATCGATAGGGGACAACCCTTTCTAGAACCTTTGGAAGAAAACGTCAAGAGAATTCCTCTCGTATCCTTCAATGTTCTATTACGAGATTTAGAAGGTGACGTCTCAACCAATGCAACATCCGAATGCTAGCCCGGGCCATGGTTTTTACCATAACCCAGGCCAACAATCTAACTTTTCCTAGCAACCTTGTGCCAGCCAAATCCCATGCTCCTATCCTCCTATAAATATTCAACAAACTAAGCTACCTTTATTGGAAACTTTGCATTTGCCTGACTTGTCAATATTATTGAATGACCCAATCTATCACGATCCACATTGGCCTTCTATGTTGACCGATTTTCCCTCAGACATTCCAAAGTTTGAAGGAAAGCCTAACGAAGATACTGGAGATCATGTGACCACATTTCACCTATGATGCTCGTCCAATTCTTTGAGGTATGACTCCATCCATTTGCGTCTATTTCAATGCACTCTTATCGGGAGTGCCACAAAATGGTACATCGAGCTTGACTGCTCAAGATACTCTACTTTTGGTGAATTGGAAATGGTTTTCTTCAACCATTTTCAATTACCTGTGAGATACGATGCCGACATAGAACTATTGGCCAACCTTGAGCAGACAAAGGCTGACCATATCTCTGATCACATTTGAGAATGGAGACACTGAAAGAGTTTGATTAAAGTACCAGTTCCACCAACATTCTTGCTAGAATGGTTCCTTAAGTATTTGGTACTCCAACTATCCAAGGACTTAGTAACATCGGGGGTCTTTTGGGAGGAAGAAGCAAGAATGCGAGCTCAACATTTAGAGATAAATTACTCTGATTCTATATTTCTTTATGAAGTTTTTCCAGATGTGCCACGGTCTATTATTGATAAGACTAGACACAAGTCTGGACTAGATGTTGACGAAATTGTTGGTTCATCACAAGCAAAGCCCAATGATCCGCTATCAAACCAATTGCAAAAAGTGTCGATACAAAAGATAGTGGCCAACCCAACTCATGGTTCGTTTTCTCCCCCTGCTCAGATGTTGGATATACACAATGTGCAATCGACAAACCTAAAGGCCAACCAACAGGCCTAAGGGAAGAAAAAATAGTGAAAGAAGGGTAAAGGGGATAATAAACCCACCAATAATGTTGGATGGGGAAACACAGAGACAAAGAATTCAAATTATCCATGCAACCTCTGCGTAGAAGACCACCTGACTCACCTATTCCCTCGACTTGCGGAGGCCCAAAAGTTATTGGCGCAACAACATCCTACAGTGTTAATGAACCCATTTTCTCATGGAAAAAATTTAACTCAAGCCTCTGTAAACGTGGATGGGGGAAGTCAGGGAACCCCTTCATCATCTAGAAATCCCTCAACCTCCAATATCTATATGTTGAAAGTTCAAGCTCACATAGCTACCAGGGCACATGATTACGAAATTCCAATCACTACCGAAAAGGGTAAAGAAGCCTAAAACTATCTATTCCTCTCCTGATTGAGAGAACAATGGGTGAAACAATGATACACATCCCCAAATGGGCGTTCATGAAGGCTTCACATAATCCAAATGCGAGGGCCGCCCATAACTACTTTGTGGTGGAGGATTTGTCACAAACCCCTTGCATGATGTCTACATTGGAGGTCCTCCAAAGCTTCCCTTTGTAGAGAAAGGCTCTGCTAGCTTCCTTARGATCCACTAAGACATGTAATCTGGGAACTATCATGCTTGATACAACCGACTTGAAGCCTCGTCTCCCATACCATGTCGCATTTTAGATAGTAGTGGCTCACCCCACGAAATCGTCTGCCCAGAATATTTTCCGTAYAGTGGGTAATGAGGGAACCTCGACATGTGTGATGTCATTGGCATGTTGGAATTCCATTGGCCAAACTGTTATGTCTCCTTCACCTACTCTTCGCATGGCTTTCAACGATTGTTCTTTCAGACCACATGGAATAACTTCCTCTTTCCCCGTGCGGTTTGACGGGAAGACTGCGTGTGTCGAAGTTGAAGTGGTCGATGTGCCTCTCGACTACAACCTCTTGTTAGGAAGGAGTTGGACATATTCCATGCATGCACTGGTTGCCATAGTTTTTTGGGTCTTGTTGTTTCCACATGAGGGCCAGATCATGACCATTGATCAATTTTCCTTCTTTGGACTTGACCCTTCATCGGGGGCATCCATAGTCCCGATGATCGATAATACACAGCCTGACGTCCTCAACGTGGGGGTTGGTTTGTGCCCATCTCTCATGGGTACTTTCAATTACCCACTGTTGGTTTATGAAAAAGGTACAAATATCCTCCTTATTCCCACAGTTCATGATACAATATTGATTGAATTTTCTGTTAATTAGGGATAAATAGGATAGAAAATGATTAATATGTCATCTAGTGATATTATTGAAGTTATGTCGAATAGATTCTAAAATATGATTGGAATTGTTTGATTATGTTACAGGATTGGATAAATATAGTCAAAAACGAAATAGAAAAGGAAATATTGGAGATGCATGAGCAATTGGAGGTTAAGGACTTTTGTCACAAAGCAGTTTTAAAGATGATTTGATTTTCTATATTATAACTTTATAATAGTAAAGCAATCCTGAGGATATTTTGATCCTCGGGATGGCTTGATTTACTCAAATTATTGTTATAGAGAGGATAATAGATCATGAAAGACAATCTAAGAATTGTGTTCAAGTATTCAGATTCAGAGTTACTCTATGCAAGAATTTTTTGTGAATGATGTACCAGTTATGAAGTTAATAAAAGATTTGATCGTTTTTACCATTTTTACATACTGAGTTTCTAGTAGCAGTGCTTCGAAGGACCAAGGGCCCAGTCTAAAAAAGATATTGTTTCAGCTGTAATTGTATCAGTCTGATTTTTGTTTTGCGATTCAATTATCTTTCACAATAGTTAAGATGAATGCACAAGCATGTTAATGATTTCATACTGTTTTGCATATAGAAGATAGATATTTCTTTTGAGTGTTAATGATTGTTCATTCCAACTTCCATTACTATAGTTTGTTGCTTGACAGTTCCTCATGTTTTCATATGTTGTATTCCTTTTACTTAGATTCTCATTTGTTGTTCCTTTCAAATAGGTTACATTTTTCATTCCTTTCATTTAATGTTACAATTGTTGTTTCTTTCCATTAGAGTAATTCGCTATTTCCTTTCCAGCAATTCGATTCATAGTTAATAGTTAATTTTGCAAGTCTTTACTTAGATTCAATCATTACCTCTTAGTTAAATGAATTCATCAGATTAGCTAGTTCCTTTTCATTCATAGGATGTTAGTAATCAGATTTCAATTCTGTTAAGTAAGATCTTTGTCTTAGAATATTTAAATGAACATTTGAGGAACTTGATTGTGGATAAACTCAGGTTTTCTTTAGCTATGCAATTCTAGCCTCTACAAGCTATCTGCATAGACTTTGTTGATGTTCTTGAGATAAAAGAAAAATCCTCGGGTTGATAAATTAATGTTAAACTAAGGTTGTTTTTAGGACATATTTACAGCCCAACACCTGCCTCCTTCCAGTGATGTCAAAATGATATCAGTTGTCCCCAACCAGCCTAAGGTTGAAATATTTTCAGTGTCATCATTTCGCACGACTTACATTAATGATCTATGGATTCTTCCTTCTCCATCAGACATGATGGAAGGGACAGAGCACCATGGCATTCCCATGCCCTTGTTCGCAGTATAAGTTGTGTACTGTGTATTCCAACAAGCTTCCGCTGACCTCGATCTGACTCCCACATAGGAATTAGGTCCAGTTCTAGAGCCTACCTGGGCTCAAGGTTCCCTTGCCACTACTAATTCTTTAGACTTGTTCTTGCCCTCTGAAAAGGTGATTTTAGAGACATTGACTGGTTCATACATACCCTAGGATGATCTCCATCACAAATCATATTTCCTCCTAGAGTTAAGAAGAATAGAGGAAGGAGAATTTATGTTGACTATGACTAGAGATAGGTCTTGTTGCAACGAAGTTTATGCCAAGGGAAATATAGAAACCATCGCTAAAATGATACCTATCGATATCTCTAGAACCCCTAGCATTGTGGAGAATGTATTCATCAAAGCAGATTGTTCCCCTGAGGAGGTTCACATCTATACAGATTTATTTAAATAATTCTGCTACATTTTTTCCTTGTCTTACGAGGAAATGCTAGGCATTGATCCAAGAATCGTCGAACATGAGATTACGACTTACCTTGATGCCAAGCCAGTCTAGAAAAATATTCGTCTGGTTAATCCTCGTAAAGAAACAAATATTAAGGTTGAAGTAGAGAAACTACTCAAATTTGGTTTCATCTACCCCATCCAATTGACTCAATGGGTGTCAAATCCCATTACAGTCAACTAAAAGTAGGGAACAATTCGTGTATGTACGAACTTCCGTGATTTGAATAAGGGATGTCCAAAGGATAATTTGCCCACCCCATTCATTGATCATATTGTCAATGAATGTGCAAGCTATGAGGTCTTTTATTTCATGGATGGTTTCTCGGGATATAATCAGATACAGATTAAGCCCGAGGACCAGTATAAAACATCTTTTATATGTTGGCAGGGTACATTTGCTTATCTGAAGATGCCTTTTGGCCTAAAGAATGCTGGAGGCACTTTTCAGTGAGCTGTGTATTTTTCTTTCCACAATCTCAAACACCTATTCGAGGCTTATCTCGATGATTTAGCATCATGATCTCAGAAGAGAGATGATCATCCCACACACCTCCAACTTATCTTTGAGCGATGTCGCTACTATCGAATTCTCCTAAATCCAAACAAATGCAGTTTTTGTGTGATGTTGGGTCATCTTTTAGGTTTCATAGTGTCGAAAACAAGGATCATGGTCGATCCTCTAAAGGTTGAGGCAATAGTTCAATTGCCTCCCCCATGCACAGTCCCTCACCTTCAGAGTTTACAGGGAAAAGCCAATTTTCTTCAGTGTTTTATCGTAAACGATGCCGAGATCACAAAAGGGTTTATGCATTTACTGAAGAAGGGAGTTCCTTCTCATTGGGACAAAGCCACTCAATGATCTTTCGAAGCATTGAAATGCACTCTCATGTCTGTCCCTCTACTTCGGCCACCCAATTATAATAAATATTTATTACTGTATTTGGTCGCGGTAGAATCGACCATCGATATGGTCTTAGTTTAGGAGGACTATTTTCTTGACAAACACGTCATTTATTACCTGAGCCGAGGCCTACTTGGACCATAAATCAACTACTCCGACGTTGAAAAACTTGCGTTGGAAACAATACATGTTGTCCAACAGTTCCATCACTATATCTTGTTTCATAAGACCACCATCATTGTCGTTCTGAATCTATTCCAATACATATTGACACGACGTGTAATCAGTGGAAATATTAGTAGATGGATCATTATCCTCCAGGAATTTGACTTGGATTTTGTGTCTACGAAATCTAAAAAGTCGCTAGTCTTCGCAGAACTTATATCAAAACTTCTGGTCGAGTCAGGTGATGTTACACCCAAAGAATCACCGATTAAAGGAGATATTTTTCTTATTTCATCTTTGGACCCCTGGTATGGAGATATACTAGTATATCTCTAGACTTTTAAGTGCCCCACCTTTGCTTATCGTGATGAGCATCGATGAATACACCATCAGGAAAAAAATTATCTCATACTCGAAGACACTTTGTATCATTGAGGTGTAGATTTCATCCTTCGTTGGTTCCTTACTCATGAAGAGGCAGAACTCGTGCTTAACAATTTCCACATTGGAGGATGTGGTGGTAATTTGTCTTGGTTGGAAAAAACCCAAAAGATTCTACGAGCTATTTACTATTGGCCGACGTTAATCAAAGATTGCGTTGAATCGATCAAGAAGTCCCACCCATGTTAGATCTTTTCACGAAAGATGAGGTCACATCCTGCTCCCATGTTTCTTGTCATCATAGTTGGCCCCTTCACCAAGTGGGGGATCGATTATACTACATGTCACCCCCCTTTAGCCAGGGGGCACTGCTATATCATCGTAGCTATAGAATACTTCACCAAGTGGGTTGAAGCTATGTCGAATTTCAAAGATGATGGAGAGACAACATCTCTCTTCTTGTTTAATCAGATAATAGCAAGGTTCAACGTCCCGAAGGATATTTTCACTGACCATGGAAGTCACTTTCATAACAAAATTATGTCTGAGTTAACGTCAAAGATAGGGTTGAGATAAGAACACTCATCACCTTATTACCCACAAGCGAATGGTCAGGTGGAAGCTGTGAATAAGTCACTCAAGACCATTCTACAATGAACAATCAATTCGACCAAGTCAAATTGGAATTTGATGTTGTACTCAGAGTTATGGGCCTATCAAACACCTGTAAAGACTGCCACTTGTTTCTCACCTTTTCAACTTGTTTATGAGTTGGAAGCACTCTTGCCTATAGAATGCCAAATCCCATATCTTAAGTTGGCAGTACAGTTATTGTCATACACTTCACCGCTTGAGGAACTCTTATTATATGTTGAGTAGCTTGATGAGAAATGACATAACACAACCTTGGATAATGAGGCTCATAAGTAGAAATTCAAGTGTCAGTATGATCGGTGTGTTCGTCCATGGATTTTCTCCGAAGGTGACCTTGTCCTGGTCTATGAACAAGATAAGGATCCCCTGGGGGCAGGCAATTTCAAACCCATGTGGTTCGGGTCATTCATCGTGAAGGAGGTATTAAAGAAGGGCGCTTATCATATGGTTGACTTCGAAGGGAAATCTTTACCAGAGCCTAGAAATGGGCTCTACCTCAAGAAGTATTACTCGTAGGTGGGTCGCCTTGGATGACTTCTTGTATATATGTATAATTCTTATACATTTTAGTTTTTTGTCTTTTTGTTTTATGGACATGTCATTTTTTATGTCAACTATTTCACTATGGCAGATGTCAAGTGAATCAGACATGTTCGTTGGATTCGTGGAGGGTGCTAGCTAACACACTCAATGGCTTGCTTCTGCAGCTTGGGTGATCTTCACGCCTCAAGGCCAATTATTATCTTATGGAGGTATCTATTTAGGTGATGCCACAAACAATGCCACCGAATACAGAGTTGTAATAGAGTTTATTCATGATGCCTTATTGCATGGTATCTCTTACCTCCAAGTCTACTTATATGCATAATTGGTTGTGTCCCAGTTAAATGGGGTTTACCGCATTTATGATCCTACTCTACATCGACAATTCCTTAGGGTACATCTCTTAGAACATTGTTCTGATTACATTACATATATCCATGTTCCTAGGAGATTGAATCAAATGACATATGATATAGATAATTAGGTATTAGATTGGCATATTGCACACATGTAAGAAAAATCACACACATACACATGTAAATACATTTGAAAATAAATTTAACCCATAAGACAAAAAGATGTATATATATATATATATATATATATATATATCAAAAGTGTCAGAGTACATAGGTGGGCATAAACGCCTAAAAAAATAACGAGTCTGGTATATAACGTGGGGCTTATGCCCTCAAAAATATACAAAGAGTGCCCTCAGCATGAAGATGGTCCACCCTAAGCTGAGCACGAGGCCTATTGGCCCTGCCATAGTGGACTACATCATTTTCTGAATGCCGAAATAGCTGGACCTAGATCCGTGGCACCCCAACAACATTAGGCTGCATAGATGGTGGGATATCCTCGATCTTGGCCATGGGCATAGTATGGGTGAGTGTGGTCAAGTTCTGCTCCACTTGTCTCAAAAATTTCTCAACCTCTCCAGCTAGAGGTACCCTCATTGTTGTTGCTGATACAACAGTCGTTGTTGGTAATGCCTCTAGTCATGGATGGTGCCTACTCTGTGAAAAATCAGATAGACCCACTGGTCCCACATCTGTATATAATAGATACAAAATTGTCAAGTACTCTGGTATACATAAAAATGGTATATATAAAAAGAAACTAAAAAATTAAAAAATTTTAAGATAAAATGTACCTAACTCTCCTTTGTCCACTCCAGGAGGTACATGCATGTCAGGATTCCTAGAGAAGTTGATCCTGACATAGGGGTAGTCCCCTATAGCCAGAATCTCCAGAGACTACCAGCAGAAAAAAGTATCATCAAAGGCCTCAATGGTCCTCCCTCCCCCATTTCGTGGTAGCAATACTTCCCATATGCACACTGTTGGGAAGGAGGCCACGTGCCCCCATACCATCTCTCATGGACTAAGACTGGGTACCCTCTCGAAGAAGAAAGAACACAGAATAGTCCTAAACCTGAATTTCTACGACACTCTGTGAGTTGTCTTTTCATGCACTCTAGCATGGTTGTGATCCAATAAAAAACTCATGAATTTAATAATTAGACTGTGCAATGCATATGCACTCGGGAGGCCTGATGTAAGTTCGCGGATCCAATGATCCACCTAATAAGTAAAACTGTCACTTTTAGTGATAGGTTGGTGATGTTTTGGATCGGTACCTGGGAACCCACTTTATCTGTTCTGACCTTGCAGTGTTATTCAATCAACTCGTCAATGTTGTGAGGCCCAGAGGGAAAAGAACAAAGGTTGACTAGTTCCTCTCTCCTCCATAGGCCAGTCAGAAAATAGATATCTTTAGTCGTTCGAGTCAACAACTATCCCTCGAACATAAATTCCTCTGCATTTGGGTGTCAGTAATCCATTAAGGCATTTAGCAGCCTTGGTTGTTCCCTCATGAGTGGACACCGAAAGAATTTCCACAACCCACATTGTTTTAATGCGGCAATAGTAGTAAGGTCTTCCTCGACCAGCATATCAATGTCTTCATGCTCCCTCTCTCTCCAATGGACATATATTCTACAAAAATGTCAAGTTCAAAGAGGAGTCAAATAATGCATTTTTCAATTTTTTTCATATGTTAGAGGGTGTACACCAGATGTACTAGGCACAATCGTGTATGCATGTGGGCATACTATTCTCTTCCCATGTGAATACGCGTGTTTTTCTTAGACAACCTGCGTACATTCATGGCCGACCTTTTTAAAATTTGTGCGCCCGCACAAAAACAAAAAGAAAGAATGGAAATGCAGGAGGAGCTAGTTTGTACTTACTTGGTCCAAGAGAAAGTTCATTTTGTCCAATGAAGCTCCCAGAATCAACTTATTTCACAAAGGGGTGTTTTCAAATTTTTGGTCAATTCTCAATTTGCAATGGTGATAATGAGCTGCTAGCTTCTATTTATAGACTTTTTTGGCCCTTTTTGTCATTTTTTGACCCCCGTTGTCATTTTTTCTGTCTTGAAAGTCATGTAACATGGTTCTTGAGTTTCTCATTGGATGTTACGATACATTTTACTTTTGTTTCGACAAATGTTTTTGGATTTGGGGTACTTTTAAGGTCCTTTCGTGAAAATTCATTTTTCCAACTTTGTGCATTTAAGTTAGGATTCCACCTCCACTTGTTGCACCTTGTTGTCTTTTTCTCTTTACCATCAGATCGACCCCACTGAATTGCGACATGAAACCGTCATTTCTTCTCTAGAGGTGTCGTAATTTACTGGTAGAGCCTACCTTCACATGGATGCGCTAGGTAGATCTTGGTTGCATTTTGGTTTCCATGCTGTCGCTAATGACTATAGGCTCGAGAGTCATTTTAGTCTTGTCTTCATTATGAGTTTGATCCTTTACATGTTTGATATATTATCACTCTTGGACTCACCCTCGAGACTCCCAAAAAACAAACGAGTCTTATTTTAATCCCTTTTCAGACCCTCTAAACATGAAAATATTGTCAAGCGATCTTGTTTCCCTTCACGCTCGCCCAACTAAAATTTGAAGGCACATCTACCCGACAGTAGTTCACCCCTTTTTCAGTCCATATGGTAAATTGTATGAACAAAGGTATAGTTTAGGAACTTCGGTTTGCTAGAAGAGTATTAACAAGTATAATTTTAACCCTTTTTTGGGCCTAAGGGACTAAATTTATGAAAAAGGAACCCCCACGGAGTCCATAGTTAAGATCTTTTCAGACTCCCTAAATTGAAAATATCGTCGAGTGAGCTTGTTTCTTCACACTCGTTAAACCAGTCCATAAGGACATCCATTACAGAGTCCATAGTTAATCTCTTTTCAGACTCCTTAAAATTGAAAAGATCGTCGAGTGACCTTGTTCTTTCACACTCGTTAATTGGATTAGAAATAAATCTATTGGCATGAGTTTACCCCTTTTTTTGACCTATAGATTAAGGAGGAAAAAGGTACACCTCAGGAGATTCGTCTCCCCACCATATTTCTCCTCAGTAAATTTTGCCTTTTTCGGGCTAAGGAGACTAAATCTAGAAAAAGGAAGCGAGTCCATAGTTAAGCTCTTTTCAGACTCCTTAAAATTGAAAATATTGCAGAGTGATCTTGTCTTTATCACACTCATTCAAATGGTTTTTAATAGACATCTTTTCAGTGCTAATTTATCCCTTTTTCGAACCGAATCGACTATTTTCGAAAACGGTACCCCAGTGGAGTCTTCTTTTGCGCTTTTTCAGACTCTCTAAAAATGAAAAAACACCGATCTTACCTTCTCTAGGATCATTTAAATTTACATTGAAGGGTGTTATCATTGTGTCCTATCAATCGCATTTACATTCCTGTGTCTTTTTCCTAATTATGGCTCCATGTTGCTCTCAACTGAACCTTTGAAGAATGCCTTATATGCAAGCCTTGTAGCACTTTGCCTTTGTGTATTGACACCTTGACCCATGGAGGAATTTTCCTGAGTGTCCTTTCACTGCACTTGTCTCCTTACTCTAATCACTAGTGTGTTCCTTTCACTTGGAACTAGTATGCTTGAGACACTCATTCCTCCATTGTAATATATAATTCTTTTGTTCTTTTTCAAGCTTTCAAAATATTGAAAAAGACAAAAAAATCAAATATACCCCAAAAAGAGGATGGGAAAAGTATTTTATTTTTATGGAAACACAATGAGTCACCCATGGAAAAAGCACATCCTTTCATTTGTTTTCAAACATTGGGATTTAATATGACCTTAGGAAGTTGTTCTCGTAACATAGAGTTGTGTCCTCCTCTGTTTGGTTATTCTTCCAAACATATGGAGACTTTGCATTGCCTCCTACGTCGTGAACTTATGTCAATGTCATGCTACCTGATTCTGATCATCAATTGTGCTATTGTCCAAGGGAATTTTTACCCAACTTGAGTCAACCTTTCTTCAGTTTGTCTCTTGACCTCATGCCTGGCCATCCCTAAAGTCCAATCAATTCCTTGTTCGAAATCAATGAAGTTCTTTTCCTGATCACTGAGATCCTCTTATTTGTTCCCCAATGAGACATTGAATACCTCTGGGTAGTGACGTTCTACACTCATATCGCACTCCTACCCAAGTTTTGAATATCTTGAATTTGTTTCTCAAGCTGTAAAGTTGTTATCTCCACCCATTAGGCATCGTTGCATTCTTGAATATGGATACTATACATGTATATATTTGATTTTGAGATGTAGATATAATGTGTATTTATTGTGGCTAYACTTGATATAGTTATAAGACATGGATATAYAGTGTATTTGACTGGAAGCCATGATTTATTTCATCTCGAGCAAGGGTATGCCCACCTCATTGAGACAATTGTTATTTTGCAGATGGCACCTCTGGATTTCTGGTCCTGGGCTCACTCGCTTCGTACGTTAGTAAAGATTTGTAATGTGTTTCGGCCATCAGATGATCTTTGAACCTCACACATTAGGGGGCATCTGTTATAACCCTAATTTTCACCACACATGTAAACCTGGCATCAAGCCATCTTACTTACTATTTTTTCCAAGCCAATACAAAACAACTCTTCTTAAAAACACAATTTTTGAAGATGTATGTACCCTGCACCACAACTTGTCGTGTATGTATGCTAGCTACACCTATACTACCAACGTATGTATACTAGTTGCTCCATTACAGCCCACATATATCAACAAAAGTTGTAAAAAATAAAAAGTTGCAAGAGATCGTTGAGATTACAGGCTATTGGGTAGTTTCCCAACCAACTAACTTCCTATAGCCCGTCACCCAACTGAATAAACATCTTTTTGTCATATAAAAATAGGTTTTGGGGTATCATTCCAAGGAGAAACATAGCTATAGTGAAACTCTACACATTTCATTTTCCCCCCTTGCCCCAATAATTTGCATCCACATTGTGATTTTTGAGCCATAATTCCCTATTCTTCACTTTTTTACTCATCCATAAACCTATGCCCATTCTCTAGAGAGAAATGTGAGAGAAGAAGGATACGTGGAAGCAGTTGGAGCTTGGTGAAGAGGATCCTAGGACCAGGTTCAAGGAGCAGTCACCGATCTCATTTTTTAAGTAACATTGTGATATTAATATAATGAAGTAGTTTTTCCATCCCACCATATGATGTGTTCAATCTTCATGTTTGATTTACATTTAGTTATGACATCTAACCCACTGATTCATATATAGAATGCATGTTCATATTCTTGTTTGTCTTTTGGTCAATGGAGGTCATCCTTGGGAGGAGATTTGCAGTCGAGAAGTTATTGAACACAATGGGATCGACACCAGATGTGGATTTTAAGGTAAGACTACCGGATCCCTATACTTTGTACTTTATGTATGAATGTGGGGTGTTGGCAGGATAGTTTTTAAAAGCAGGAGACTTTAGACGGTTATCTCTTCCTACACTTTAGAACTCTAGTGTAGTCTGTAGGGGGGTTTTCCCACTATAGCCGGATTATGCTATAGTACTACCTTCATTGACTCTAAATTTCCTCTTGCATTTGAATCTCAATTCGAGAGTCTTTTTTTCTTCTCCACCTTTTTATTTAGGCAGTTTAACAATCACTTCTAGATTATTCTCTACAATTTCTCAAACATGTTCTTGAGGTATTTTAAAAAATCCTTTTGGAATAATTTTTGTAATTTCCCCAGCCTGCTCGTGAGATACTTCAACAATTACCTTAGGGGCAGTGTCTACAACTTTCCTAGAATCATTCCCAGACCTTTGCTTCTTCGTCCTTCTCGTACTAATTTGTGTTTTAATTTTGGTGGATAGTTCTGGTTCAGGTTTCTTGATGTTGGATGATTGTTCCACCACGGGTGCACGTTGGTCTTCTAAAACTGTTGTCTTTCCTTTGTTCAATTTACTCACAGATTGTGGTGAGCTAGGGCCAACATGATCAATTTTATTACTAAATTTTTGTCCTTTCTCTCTATTATCTCTATTCTTCCCATCTGACCCTTTACTATGTCCCCCTATTACACTCCCTTATACAGAATTGGAAGTCTCATGAGAAATTTCTTCCAACTACTGTCTCATTTTCTCAATTCATAGACAACCAATATTTTCATCATCCCGTGGTAATAAAGCCTGGTTTTAGGTTTCTTGGATGCAAAATTAACACCCCTCACAATATTTTTTAGGCTCATCTACACGAAATAAGGAAAGTCTTTGTATGGACCTCCTTCAAAATGCAATAAAATCCTTAAATGATAAAGAAAGGTTAATGTATACCTCCCTTCGCAAGTTAAAAATTTTTGTAAGAAGAAAAACATTATACAATATTCCTCTTTGATCCAATCTCTGGAGATAAATTTTGTCCAATTTGGGTCTAGGTGCTTGAGTTTCAAGATTTTTTTATATATTCCCCTATCCATGATGATTCCTTTGAAATGCTTCTCTCCAGTGGAAGGTAATTCGGTCGCCTCGGTTATGGTAGCTTCATTAATTTTTAGTTTTAGTTTCCCCAAGTGGACGCTCTCTCCATCATAGCTCTGGACAAAGGCACGAGATACCCCATCATGATGTCCTCTAACTTTTTTCAAGAAGGTAATCCATACAACCTTTTCATTGTTTTCTTTGAAAGCTTGAAACTCCTTTGTTTCTCTGTACAGATGAAACACTGGTTCATGTCTGTCAACTCCCATGCTAGCTTAAAGACAAATTTAAAAAAAAGTATGGGAAACGGAATTTAGGCAGGGGTTTGGTACTGGACATAACACTACGAGAAAAGGGTGATGAAGGCAGAGTAATGAGATAGTAGGAGCGAATAAAGTGGTGTATAATAGAAAAATGGTTAATTAATGCTCATCTGGATGACAAAGCCATCCAAAAGAGTGTATATAATGCAATCAAGATGACAATGATCAATTATTTGAAATGCTAGTGAGGTAATCAAGAAGTAATAAATTATGCCTCAGGATCATGTTCAGGGATAAGGTGAAGATCATACCCACAAGTAGCGTCACATCCCTTTATTACTAATTTCCATAATGATTACAATGAATGTGGGTGATGTGACCAAAACTCATCATTAGGTAGCATTCGACGTCATAAGTTTGAACAACATGAGTTCATAGGAAGTGGTATAATCATAGTTTTCTCATCATACAAACGAGAATTTTTGACAAGATATTCCAAACTGGATGATCACTTCATGAAGAGATTGGTGTACATTATCATTGATTTTGAAACGAGGGAAATCATGAAGGGCTTCAAAAAATAATGATATGGAGATTTAGTGACTCGAAATAATAGGGGAATATGAGGGTAAGCATATGTAAAATGAAAAATTCATGTGATTTTTAATAAAAAGAAATAAACATTGAGTCCATACCTCTATATTACATGGAATGCATTCTAACGATTGAAGCAATTTCAAATGTAGAGAAATGTTACCAGAATCCCCTCGTCAATATCAAAGAACAAATTCAGTAGTATATTAGCACAACACTATCATTTTAGTACTGGACCAGTATAAAGAATTTGTTTCAGTACCAGACTGATGCAAAGAGATTTGTCAGTACTAGACTAACACAAAGAAACGGTTTAGTACCAGATGAACACAGAGAGACTTTTCAGTACCAGACCAGCACAAAGAATCAATTTAGTACCGAATGGACACATAGAGACTTTTTAGTACCATACCAACATAGAGAATCACTTTTGTACTGAATGAACACAAATATACTTTCCCAAACTGGATGAACTTTGGAAATGTACCTATAATCTTATAGGTTTGTTCTTCGTTTCTAAACATGTTCTGAGGTTCAAGATGAAGTAGAGTTTGGTACTCACTAATAATGTATATAGAATTTTTCCTCTGAATCAATCATTTTGAAAAGTTATAAACAATACACTAGTACAAGAAAATCAGAGTGAAATTTTGAAAATGCAATGGAAGTATCATAAAATGAGGTAAAAGATACAATGATTGGGCTCCAAGTTCTGTAACAAGAAGGAAACTGTAGCTGGACATCCTCCCTTAGAGGTGAAAAACCTCCTTTTTTTGGAACCATAAAAACCATTATCTTCGTTGTCAATCCCATTTTATTGAAAACAAGAACCTAACTACTATTGTCCTGTGGATTTTTCTTGAGCCCGAATTAGTTAATGTTCACCTGTATTTTCAATTTTTAGGAGTCTGGAAAAATTAAAGAAAACTCCATATACTGTCCTGTGTATTTTTCTCGAGCCCAGGTTAGTTAATGCTTGCCAATGTTTTCAATTTTTAGGAGTCTGAAAAACTTAAAGAAAACTCCCTCTGGCGCCTTTCCCATGAGTAATATACCAGGGTTGGGTAAAGGAATAAAATCGCCTCTAGAATACTTTCTCCTTATTTCTTATCTACATGAGAATATAGTCAACATATTCCTTTGTCAGTAACACCAAAAAAAGAATCACTATCTAACACACACCTATATATACATGTATGTAAAAAATTAAATCAAATCACACAACAAAACTTATAGTGGTGGTTCAATAGGAGGGGAACCCCTCTTTCTTACCAATTGCATTTGAGAATTCTGAAGAACTTGTTTGATAAAATACTCTTTAGACAAAGGCTTATGATAGACTTTCAATCGATGCCCATTCCAAAAAAATGAGGTTTGTTTTCATCAATAGTCTTTATCTTCACTAAACCATTGTCATAAACTATGTCTACTTAATTAGGTCCCAACCATCGAGTTGATAATTTACCCTTAAAACTCTTGAACCTACTGTCATATAGAATGCCCATTCACTAAACTGAAAATATTTCTTCTTGATATACTTGTCATGACATTTCTTCCTTTGTTCTTGAATAAGTGTAGTCCTCTGCAGAGCATTTTGTCTGATTTCATCAAGTTCAATTAGCAGTAGTATTCTTTGTTTTTGGGCTTCATCTAAATCCATTCCTGATTGCATAACAATCCTTAAAGTTTTTACTTGAAATTCTATGGGAAGCAACACCTTCTTCTCAAACACTAATTCATAAGGTTTATGGCATGTTGTGTTTCTCCAAGTTGTTTTGTAGGCCCATAAGGCTTCAGGAAACAGATCCGCCCAATCCTTATGGTGTAACTGAAATGTCTTGGTAAGTATAGCCTCTATCACTTTGTTGGTTGATTCCACTTGTCCATTTGATTGGGGGTGATAAGGTGAGGATTTCCTATGTTTAATTTGATATTGTTTAGTAATATATTTGACTATATTGGGGGTAAATTGGGTTCCTTCATCTATCACTATTTCTCGAGGGACACCAAAACGAGTAAATATGTCTTCGAATAGAAAATCAACAATTGATTGTTCATTTGTAGAGTACAAAGATTTATCCTCTACCCATTTAGTCACATAATATGTACAGACCAATATATACCTTATTCTTATAGACATGGGGTTCATATGGCCTACAAAGTCCAAAGCCCATTTCTCAAATGGTTTAATTACTACTTGAGCTTGGAGAGGCATATCATCACTTGCAGTTGGTTTCCCAATCCTCTGACAATCATCACAATTGGCCACATATTTCTTTGCATCCCTTAAAATGGTTGGCCAATAGTATCTTGTATGAAGTATTTTGTATGTTGTCATGTTATAGACAGTCATCATGCCACATATAAGTTGCGCTCAGCTGAATAATCCTCTACTTTTCTTGGAGGGACAAATTCTAAGTTAATTTACATGTTACAAGATAGTTTTACACATCTTCATGTCAATGAATGTAAGTAGAAATAGAAAACATACGTTCATCAAGAAAATTGTCATCCACTGGGGCATTATCACATGTATGAATGAGTCTAGATCAGAAATCAGAAACAAGGTTATATTTTCCAAGTCTATCAATGATAGTAATATTAAATTCTTGCAATAGTAGCAACCATCTAGTAACTCTAACATTTATCATAGGCTTATTCATTAAAAATATAATAGTTGAACGGTATATGTGTACAAAAACCTCCTACCCTATTTTGTAGTGTATGAATTTATTAATGGGATGAACCACTGATAATAATTCCTTTTTAGTGACAACATAATTTACTTTAGTAGGGGAGAGATTTTTGCTAGCAAAGTAGATATCATAGGGGAGTTGGTTTTCTCTTTGTCCTAGAATAGCTCCCAAAGCGGTATTTGAGGCATCAATGCAGATATAAAAGGGAAGAGACCAATTTTGTCCTCTTAACACATGGGCACTGGAAATATTTTTCTTTAAAATTTCAAAATAAATCTAACATTGCTCATCCCAATGGAATTTAGCCTTCTTTGCTAATAATTTGAACAGTGGGGAAACCAAGTTTGTGGAATTTTTAATGAATCTCCTATAATATCCAGCATGCCCTAATAAGCTTGTAAATTCTTTTTGTGATCTATAAATTATGATTTGATAAATAATCCCAATTTTAGTAGGATCTACCCGTATGTCGGTATCAGAAATATGATGACCCAAGACAATCCGCTCAATGAGCATCATTCTATATTTTTCATGGTTGAGGGAGAGATTAGCCTCCTTACACCTGATCAATAATTTCTCCAAATTGTCCAATGATTGTTAAAAATCATCCCCATATACTTTGAAGTCGTCCATATAGACTTCTACACTGTCATGGGTTAAATAAAAAAAATGGCTAGGACAACCCTCTAAAAGGTGGCATGGGAATTACAAAACCCAAAGGGGAGAACCCTATAAGTATAAGTACCCAATGGGAAAGTGATTTTGGTTTTATCCTGATCTTCAGGGGATATTTGGATCTGATTATACCCACTAAACCCATATAGGAAAGAAAAGTACATCTTCCCAGACAAGGTGTCCAAGACCTGGTCTATGAAAAATAAGATAAAATAATCTCTATAGGTATCCTTTTTAGATCCCTGAACTCCACACAAATTATCCATTTTAAATTCTTCTTGGGGACAATGACTAATGGAGATACCCATTTTTTATCTGAAATAGGGTAAATGAAATTGACATGCAGGATTTTTTGGAGCTCTTCTTTCACTATGTCTTTTAAGGATGGGTTCATTCTTCTTTGGGGATTCCTAATTGGTCTGATTTGATCATTGGTGTAAATATGGTGTATAAAGGTATCGGGGTGAATTCCTTTCATATTGGAGTAATCCCATGCAAAAGCATCGAACTGTCCTTGGATCATTTGGATCAATTTTTGTTGTTAATCTGATTATAGGCCATAATTTATACACAAGGATTTCCTAGGACTGATTTCAACAGTCCGGACATTTGAATTCTCTTTTCCACTTATTGATGATATAGTAAATAATGTAGAATTGGAGGGATGCAAAACCTCCTGAAACTCAGGGATGAAAATATATGTGAATTATGGAAAAGATTGAGGATACTCAATGCATTCAGTATTGGCTAAAAATAGGCTTAAAATATATTCTTCAGTTTTTTCTTGAACTCCCTTTTCTTGCTCAAGTGTTAATAAGAGTTAAGCACATTTATCCTCTGCATAGGGATTCTCCATCCATATAGGAACTTGAGTGGCTAGTTGGGAAGGAGGAAAGAGAACAAGTTTCTGACTGTGGATTCCATTAGAAATTTTCATTTCCCCAGACTAACAGCTAATAAATTCATCAGCAGTGAAAAACCAAGGTTGACCAAGAACAACTGTATGCCCAGGTTTTGAGTATTTTTAATGAATTACCAAGAATTCCATAGGATACTCCCAAGAGGATAAGGTAATTGTTACATCATCTAGGCTTCCTACTAGGATGATGACTGATTTTTCTGCCAATTCCAACAAGGTTTGTGTTTTCCTTAAATGATTTAGTTGCAACATACAAATAGTGTCAATAGTCATAACATTTATTGTTGATCCTAGATTGATAAGGTTATTTGAGAAATAAATACCATTAATTTCTACAATCACTAGTAGGTTTCATGGATCATTATATTTGGATGCAATTTCTGATATAAATTATGATAGTTGTCCAACCACTTTTATGACAAGAGGTTCCTTCCTCTTCCTTCTAGGAATTTTGATGCAAATATCCCTTATAATTTTAGCATAGATAGGAATATGTTTAATGGCTTGGAGTAGGAGAATATTTACACATACACTCCTTATTTCAACTTCTAATTCATATCCTAGAGGTACATCATGTTTCTTCACAAGTATCCTTTATGTATAGGGTGGAGGATTAGCTTCTTGACGTATTTCTAATGGTTGAAGAGTGTGAGGAGGAATTCCTCTTGTACATGGATGTATTCTTATTCATTGGGTTGGTCATGTATATGTCCTTCTTCCCTAATAACCACTATAGAATTCGGTTTATTCATGTTGATTAAGGTTGGTTGTCATTGATGTCAACCCTTGAAGAAATCCCCGTAGCACAAAGGTTTGGGTAATGGACCCAATATTGTTTGATGTAAATATGACTCATTATTGTTTTGTCATGGTTGATAAGAAGTAAGTCTGGATGAACTCCAAAGTGGTCCCCTTATGGTGAAATCCCTCACGAGAAGATGTTTTGTGGAGTAAGAGAACCCATGCTTAGTTGTGGAATAATGAGATGAAGAAAAGTGAATTTGTCAGGGAAAATATCCTATATGGATAGTTCTTGTCATGTCATTTTCGGTGGTAAGTGTAACTTCACATAATTCCTCACAGTTAGAGAGTTATGGCCATGAGAAGTTGGAGACCCTAGGTTTGGGTAATGGACCCAAGTTTGTTTGATGGGTAATGGTATGATTTATGATATATTTTCAGATAATACTATTTTATATTGATAGTACATGTCATGCTATTTCTAGTGGTATGTAGAATGTCACATAACTTCTCATGGTTTGAGAGTTATGGCCTTACAAAGTTGGAGGACCCTCATATGTCATCTAGAAGCTCCAAAAGGTCAAAGTAGTCAAAGTGGTTTAAGAGATTTTAAAAGGTAAATAATAAAGTGAAGTGATGAGTGTATTATAATTCAAAGTGAATAAAAAATAAATTATTTCAATAATAAATTTAATGGAGAAATTAGAAGTGGACCCAACCCTAAAATAAGGAAA
>JASDQU010435852.1:58008-68278 GCA_032191745.1 Picea mariana
GCGTCTTGTTCATCCTTTCTGCAACTCCAACTTGTTGAGGTGTATATAGAGTATTATTCTTCCTTTCTATACTTCACTTCTTATAGAATTCTTTGAATTCATTTCCACAGAATTCTCCAACATTATCCATCCTCAACACCTTAATTCTCTTCTCTATTTGATTCTCCATAAGAGCCTTAAACTCTTTAAACATGTCAAAGACTTTAGATTTCTTACTAAGGAAATATATCCAAATTCCATGTATTCCTCGAGAATTCATCTAGAAATGAGACATATTACACAAATATTCCCAGTGATGGAACCAACATAGGTCTAAACACATCATTGTACAACAATTGTAAAATTCTCTCTGCCCTTGTTGTGCTAGAGGGGAATATTACCTGATTCTACTTCCCATATACACATTATTCATAGAAATCAAAACCCAAAGAGCAGTTAGAAATACCTTCAATCATACATTTACCATGTAGTAGTATAAGGCCCTTCTCTTCGAAATTCCCCAGTATTTGATGCCACAACATATCCTTTCTACAGAGACATAGAATGTTTTTATTCTTTAGCTCCAATATTAGGAACAATGGAAATATTTCACCCATCACTAATAGTGCTTCCTTTCAAATTATACAGAGTTCCTGTAACACACCCACTACGGAAACTAATATTTTTCGGCTTTTTCCTTCTTTTCCCTGAGGAATAGAATCCTCGAATTCTTTTAGGGCTATGACCACATGCCTTGCCGGAGAGGTGCTTCTAGCTTTCTCAATTCGGGAAATCACGATGCATGTGTTCCCCTGCTCTTGGGTCTCTCGAAGTGCCAAAACCCGAAAGGAACCAACAGTTCATCACATCTAACAATGCCTTGGATTAAAACCTGGCATTCCACCTTTCAGAGTTTCACGTACCGGGTTTTCACGGTAGAAGAGGGCGAGGGGTTCATACCCTTCGGTTTTTCGGGTACCGAAACACCGAAAACCAAATCTACATGTGCTAGGCCATATTGGGATTTCACAAGTCGGGAATTTGGGACTGGCGTGTACCAGGGACTTGCCTCTAGATATTCCAGGTGCCGAAATAGCGAGACATCAAGACTTATCAGCGTTATTATTATTTCGAGGTTTCGCAAGTCGGGGTTTCGCAAATTGGGACTTCGCAACTGGAAAGTACAAGGGAACTGACCCTTGGGTTTCCCGAGTGCCGAAACACCGAAAGACCAAAACTTATCCACGCTATACTTATTTCAGGGTTTCGCAAGTCGGGATTTCGCGTCTGGCGAATACAAGGAAACTAACCCTTGGGTTTCCTGGTTGCCAAAACACCGAGACACCAAGACTTATCCATGCTAGACCTTTTTGGGGTTTCATACTTCGGTATTTCGTGACTGGCAAGTACAAGGGAACTGACCCTTGGGTTTCCCGGGTGCCGAAACACCGAAACTTCCAAACTCTAGACACGCTATGCCATTTCGGGGTTTTGCAAGTCAGGATTTCGAGACTGGCAAGTACGAGAGACTTGCCCTTAGATATCCTGGGTGTTGAAACACCAAAACACCGTATCTCATCTRCATTAGACCTTTTCGGGGTTTCATACTTTGGGATTTCAYGATATGCATAGACAGGAGGTCTCGCATCTAGGATATTCGGGAACCAAAACTCTGAAGCTCATATATATACGCTAAGCTTGTTTCGGGGTTTCGTAAGTCGGGATTTCACGCTRTGCGACGACAAGAGGTCTCGCATCTAAGTTTCCTGAGAGCCGAAACTTCGAAGCTCATATATATATGCTAAGCTCGTTTCGGGGTTTCACAAGTCAAGATTTCACGATGTGCGATGAAAAGAGGTCTCGCATCTGAGTTTCCTGGGAGCCAAAACTATGAAGCTCATATATATATGCTAAGTTCGTTTCGGGGTTTCGCAAGTTAGGATTTCATGATGTGCGATGACAAGAGGTCTCACATCTGAGTTTCCCAGGAGCCGAAACTCTGAAGCTCATATATATATATGCTAAGCTTGTTTTGGGGTTTTGCAAGTCAGGATTTCGCGATGTGCGATGACAAGAGGTCTTGCATATGAGTTTCCTAGGAGCCAAAACTCCAAAGCTCCTATATATATACGCTAAGCTCATTTCAGGGTTTCGCAAGTTGGGATTTTGCGATGTGCGATGACAAGAGGTCTCACATATGAGTTTCCCAGGAACTGAAACTCTGAAATGCCAATATATGTATATATATATCTATCTATGAGGCTAAGTTCATTTCGGGGTCTCACATGTCGGGATTTCGTGATGTGCGATGACAAGAGGTCTCACATCTGCGTTTCCTGGGAACTAAAACTCTGAAACGCCGATATATGTATATATATATCTATCTATGAGGCTAAGTTCATTTCAGGGTCTCGCAAGTCGAGATTTCATGTCTGGTGACTACAATGAAACTGACCCTTGGGTATCCTGAGAGTCAAAACTCTGAAATGCTAAGAGGTATCCCTGCTAGGCTACTTTCGATGATAGGGAAGAAGCAAACTCACGGGTTTACCAAAATGGTAGTCCTTGCAAGGGACTCACTCATCTCTATAGGGTATGGGAACTTTCCCGGAAGGAGGTGCCTTCGAGGAAATCCAACCAAGGCATCGTGTGAGTTAAGTGCAGGGGACAATTCTCCTGAGGACGGACTCGAAATCTGAACTTGTTCAGTATATACATACATACATATATATATATATATATATATACCAAATATGGTCATACAAGTATAAGCATGCATACACCATTTCCGATCAAAACACCAGGCAAAAATTTCTATACAGAAACCATTTATGAGTGTACAACCATGAGCATGCATTCCAGGAATATTCAATTTAAAATACAGGACATAAACACTTATCAGAAAACACCAGGTGTAACGCAAATACTGAGAGGGGTGCTCGTTTCCACCCAAACGTAGGCTCAGTGACTCCCAACAGATTTACCACTAGCCACCCCCAAGATAGACCACGAGGCCTTGAGACTCAGTCTCCTACTTCCCACTCGTCGGAAGCCAAGGATGAAGGTTACTCTCCTTCTCCTCTGCTCAAGACTCGATGTATTTTCTGGAGTTCCTCTGGTTCTCATCTGCGATTCCCTGTGGTGCGCTCCCTCTCCCCACACTTCCTTTCTTGCTTTGTCCTGCAAGGTTGCATGTGGCGTGAATTCCCCTACAGTGGTCAGGTTTGAGGGCTTCTACGGATGGGAGGTTCACCCCCATCCCCTCATTAACTCATGAGGAGCCTCCCCACCTACCATCCTGGCGAGTAATTCATTCCAGGGCCAGAGAGCAGCTTTGGCCTTTGAGCCAGTAAAGACCAATACGGTATTGGTTCGATGGAAGTTAACGCCACCATTCTAGGTGCCTTCCACCACCTTCCATCAGCCATCGTGGTCTCTTTTTCAACACATCCCCCTCTCAGGAGTCATGCAACATATATTCACACATCATTTACATTCATCGACCCTTTATACAGGGTCTATTAAATCACACATTTACATCTTGGAGTTTGCTATAGTTCTTGGCCAATATAGTTATTTTTACAGACTGGGGGAAACGGGGTGTTACAATTCCCTCTCCCTTAAAGGAACATCGTTCTCAATGTTCTATATATCAATGGAATGTGTGAGAATAGAAGTAAACAAAATCATATATGCTCATTTCATGGAATCTTCCATTTCCCATGTAGCCTCATCTGGGCCAAAATGTTTCCACTACACCTTGACCTGTGCAATGGTTCAGTTCCTGCGCGGAGTTTCCTTTCTGTCCAGTATGCATTGAGGTTCTGGTAGGAATTATCCCTCCGATTCCACTTGGATCACAGACCAGTAAATTATATGATTAGAATCATGTACATATTTCTTCAATAATGAAACATGGAAAACATTATGTGCTTTTACTGTGGGAGGAAGTGCTAGCCTATAGGCTACAGGTCCCACTCTATCTAGAACTTCAAAGGGTCCACAATACCAAGGTGCCAACTTGGCACAAGATCCCATCCTCAGGGAACTCTTCCTGGGTCTAAATCAGAGATATACATGGTCTCCCGCCTGGAACTCTCTTGGAGTTCTTCTTCTGTCGGCGTAGCTTTTTTGTCAGTTCTGAGCGACCTTTAGATTTTGTTTTATATGAGTCACTTTTTGTTCCATTTATTTCAACATGTCGGGTCCAATGGTAACTCTATTTACGGGATTACTCCAACTGACTAGAGTGTTGCACGGCCTACCATACAGGACTTCGAAAGGACTCATCTTCAGGGATTCTTGGTAGCCCATGTTGTAGGCGAATTCCACTAGTGGCAGGTAGTCTTCCCACCTTTTGGGTTGATGCATTACATGCATCCTGAGCATGTCTTCTAATATTTGATTCACCCTTTCCGTATTTCCATCGGTTTGAGTGTGATAAGTTGTGCTAAATAGTAACTTGGTCTCCAAACCAGTCATCAGTGATTTCCAAAAGTTGGAAGTAAATTTCATGTCTCTGTCAGACACGATCTCTTTCGGCATACCATGTAGTCTAAATATCTCCTTCATGAATACGTTGGAGTTGTCTATTGCCTTACAATTCAACTTGACAAGGATACAATTCAATTTATCCACCACTACAATGATGGCGTCATTCGGTTTGGTCGAGGTTGGTAATCCGGTGATGAAATCCATATAGATGGTTTCCCATTTCCATTATGGGATTGGTAGAGGTTGTAATAATCCTGTTGGGTGTCAGTGTTCTACTTTAAACTGTTGGCATTCTATGCATTTGGCTAAGTATTCGGCTATGTCTTTCTTCAATCTAGGCCAATAGAATTGTTTCCCGGTGACCTTGATCATCTTCTGGTATCCTGGATGACCGGTATAGGGTCTTTTGTGTAGTTCACCCATTATGAACCTCTTCAAGTCATCACAATTTGGAATATACAATCTATTTCTGTAAGTGAGTAGACCTCCTTCCGTCATCTGGTAGCCTCCATACTTTATCCCTATGGGTTCTTGCTACAGGTACGAGGTCACGGTCTGGAAGAATGTGTTTGTCTCTTGTGCATTTCTGACTCTTTCCTTGACATCTGTCTCGCAGGTGCTTACCGCTGCCAGGTGAATTGTTTTCATGCTTTTGCTGAGGGCATCATCCACCCTATTTTCCTTTCCCTTAATATGTTTGATTTCAAAATCAAACTCGCTGAGGAGGGCCATCCACCTAGCTTGTCTTCCATTGAGCTTTGGTTGTTCAAACAAATATCGCAATCCATAGTGGTTTGTCATAAGTACAAATTTTCTTCCTAGGAGGTAATGCCTCCACATTTTCAAGGCGTGCACTATGGTGGCTAGCTCTAGATCATGGGTCATGTAGTTGACTTCGTGCTCATTCAATTTTTGGGATTCATAGCAGACCACACTTCCTCCTTGCATAAGGACTCCTTCGAGTCCTTCCTTACAGGCATCTGTGCACATGAGGAAGTCATCTTTGGAATCAATGATCTTCATCATGGGTGCGTGGGTCAATAGATATTTCAGGGTTTGAAATCTTTCTTCACATTTTTGTGTCCACATGAATTTTGTCCCCTTCTTCTGGAGGGTAGTGATTGGACATCCAATCTTGGAGAATCCTTTTATAAATCTCCTATAGTATCTTGCCAAGCCCATAAAGGATATAATATCTGAAACGTCCTTCGGGGTAGGCCATTCCATGATAGACCTGATCTTATTAGGGTCTACTGCTACCCCTTCTTCGGATAGGACATGGCCCAAGTAATGTATTTTCTTCTAGAAGAAGTCACACTTACTAAATTTGGCATAGAGATGATGTTCTCTTAGCACTTGAACCACAAGCCTAAGGTGTTCCTCATGTTCCTCTCTATTCTTGGAGTAAATTAATATGTCATCAATAAAAACCAACACAAATTTGTCTAGGAATTTGCTGAGCACATTGTTCATTAAGCACATAAAAGTGGCAGGGGCATTGGTCAATCCGAATGGTACTACCACAAACTCGTAGTGACCATATCTCGTCCTGAAGGTAGTTTTGTGGATGTCTTCGCCCTTGATTCGGACTTGATGGTATCCAGATCTCAAGTCCATCTTCGAGAAGATAGATGCACCTCCCAATTGATCGAACAAGTCATCGATCCTGGGTAAGGGGTACTTGTTCTTTATGGTTACCTTATTGAGTTGTCTATAATCTATACACAGTCGGAGGGTACCGTCTTTCTTTTTCACAAACAGGACTGGTGCTCCCCATGGAGACACGTTGGGCCGGATATAGCCTCTGTCCATCATTTCTTTCAGTTGTAATTTAAGTTCAACTAGCTCAAGTGTGCTCATCATGTAGGGTGTCCTAGACACTGGCACCGCTCCTGGTGCAAGTTCTATTGAGAAGTCGATGTCCCTTCTCAGAGGTAGACCCGGTACCTCTTCCAAAAATACATCTCTGTATTCTCTCAGTGTGGGGTGGTCTTCTAGGCTTGGTTTGTCACCTTCAATTATTTTCAACACCTGTATTGCATATAGTGGACATCCTTTTCTGCAATACCTTCTCATTTGAAGAGATGATATTTGTCTCACCGAGACAGGTTTTTGGATCCCTTGAAGGGTTATTCCCCTTCCTTCTTCACTTACACATTCCAAGGTTTTATGGTAATAGTCCAATTTGGATTTATGGGTGGCTAGCCAGTCCATACCAATCAACAGATCATACGATCTCAGGGGTAATATGTTAAGGTTTGCTTGGGTGGGGAATTCACCCATAATGAATTGGCAGGCTGGTATGACCTCCGCTACCCTTCTTTTGGTGCCAGTGGCTAACTATACCAACCATGGCTTGGCATTTTTATGTGGCTATAGTTTACATTTATCAATAGCCTTAGGGGCTATATAACTCAAATTTGAACCAGGGTCAATCAGAATAGACACTAGATGGTTGGTGATCATACCTTCGATTTCCACCACTGAAGCTTGGTGGTCAGCTTGGTTATTATCCAAGGCTGCATAAATTTGCAGCACACTCCTGGCCACGTCATTGATGGTGGTAGCTTCTTGAACGTTGTAAATTCTTCAGCTATTTTGTTGTCGATGCGGGCAGTCCCTCAGTAGATGTTTTTCTCCACAACCCCAACATTTCAAAGGTTCTCTCTTTGGGTTATCAGTCTTTACTGGGGCAAATCCAGAAATTTTATTTCCGCTCAAGGAGGGAAATTTTTGTTGGTTTACACTTCGGGCTGGGAAGCTCATCCTTCAGTTCTTTTTATAGTCCTTAAATCTTGGGGATTTAAACCCCTTTTTCTAGAATCGCAAACTATTCTTCTGCTTCCAGCCTTCGTGAGGTCTTGTCTGATGCCCAAGTTGTTCATAACAATATCTTTCCTTTCGGATAGTATCTTCTAGGGTCTTTGGTTTGTCAAATTCAATCTTGTTCTGATAGTCCTTAGGTAGTCCACTGATGAATCGTTGCACCTTTGCCTTTTCTGCTTTTATGTAGGGTACATACCTCAGCAACTTGAGGAATCTACTAACATATTCCTCTATGGTGAGTTGCCCCAACTTGAGTTCATAGAATTCTTTAGTCTTTTCGTCGAAATATTTTTCCGACAGATACTTCTTCCTGAAGTATTTCTCAAACCGTTCCCAAGACATGTCTTCTTCGTGAATCCATTTTACATTCTTAAGGTCTTCCCACCAAATGGAAGCCTTTCCATTTAGGTTGAAGGTGGCTACTCGGGCCTTCAAGTTTTCTGAGAAGTCATGGACTCTAAAAGACTTCTTTAGTCCAAGAATCCAGGCCTTCGCTTCCTCTCCCTTCTTTATTTCACCTTCGAAGGAGGGTGGTTTGGCCTTCTTGAACTCTTCGAGATTATGAATCTTGGAAATTTTTCACTTCTTTCGATTTCTTTGGGAATGAGAACTAGTTCGGCTACTAGAAGATCCCTCCGAGTCACCAGCTTCCTTTCCAGAAGAATCATCCGACGCTTGTCCCTTATATCTGGGGTGGACCTTTCTCGAGGTGCTCCTCTCAATGTGGCCACTGACATGACCACGTTTCTATGTCTCAAGTTCATGCTGCAATTGCCTTTGTATTTCGGATAAGCTTTGTAGTAAAACTTCATTAATTTCCATTATCTTCTCGTGCTCCTTTATCATCCTCTCGTTGTCAACCTTGCAGCTCTGCAATTCGACCATGAGGCTCTTCACAGTCTCGACTAGATCTGGAGGGGTCCCTACCGCCCTCCTTTCGTCAGACTCTTCGTATCTATTGTGGGATCCCTCCCCCACTTCATGGTGAGTCACCATTCTATACATCTGTAATTTCCTGCGATTGATCTTTCGCTTGTGTGTAAAAGAAAAACGTTGGTTGTTAGTCAATGTTTATATTAATTTATAACCAGTACATAATTCATATTTTTCACATGCACACACACAATAGGAGTTTTCATTATTAACTTCAACTTTTTAATTGAGGGGGTCAAGATAAAGAGATACTCCTTTTAACAGTACTCCGAATGGAGTCTTTGCACAACCCGTTCATGAGCCCAAGCAGGCCAAGTGTTGTAACCATGCTCTGATACCAATTTGTAACACACCCATTATGGGAACTAATATTTTTCGGCTTTTTCCTTCTTTTCCCCGAGGAACAGAATCCTCGAATTCCTGTGGGGCCTGATGCAGACTCTACCATCCCTTACCCTTACCCATGTGATCATTGGCTATGACCACATGCCTTACCGGAGAAGTGCTTCCAGCTTTCGCAATTCGGGAAATCACGATGCATGTGTTCCCCTGCTCTCGGGTCTCTCAAAGTGCTAAAACCTGAAACAAACCAACAGTTCATCACATCTAATAATGCCTCGGATTAAAACCTAGCATTCCACCTTTCGGAGTTTCGCGTACCGGGTTTTCGAGGTAGAAGAGGATGAGGGGTTCATACCCTTCGGTTTTCTGGGTACCAAAACACTGAAAACCAAATCTACACGCGCTAAGCCATATCGGGATTTCACAAGTCAGGAATTCAAGACTGGCGTGTACTAGAGACTTGCCTCTAGATATCCTGGGTGTCGAAATACCGAGACATCAAGACTTA
Organism: Picea mariana; assembly: GCA_032191745.1. Classification (NCBI taxonomy): domain Eukaryota; kingdom Viridiplantae; phylum Streptophyta; class Pinopsida; order Pinales; family Pinaceae; genus Picea; species Picea mariana. The sequence goes on from JASDQU010435852.1 coordinate 67,091, forward strand.
TCTGTGTTATTATTATTTCGGGTTTTCGCAAATCGAGACTTCGTGACTGGCGAGTACAAGGGAACTGACCCTTGGGTTTCTTGGGTGCCAAAACACCGAAAGACCAAAACTTATCCACGCTATACTTATTTCAAGGTTTTGCAAGTCGAGATTTCGCGTCTGGTGAATACAAGGAAACTGACCCTTGGGTTTCTTGGTTGCTGAAACACTGAAACAACAAGACTTATCCACGCTAGACCTTTTCGGGGTTTCATACTTTGGGATTTCACGACTGGAGAGTACAAGGGAACTGACCCTTGGGTTTCTCGGGTGTCGAAACACCGAAACCTCCAAACTCTTGACATGCTATGTCATTTTGGGGTTTCGCAAGTCGGGATTTCGGGACTGGCGAGTACGAGAGACTTTCCCTTAGATATCTTGGGTGTCGAAACACTGAAACGTCGTATCTCATCCACGTTAGACCTTTTTGGGGTTTCATACTTCAGGATTTTGTGATATGCGCAAACAGGAGGTCTCACATCTAGGATATTCGAGAGCCAAAACTCTGAAGCTCATATATATACGCTAAGCGTGTTTCGGGGTTTCGCAAGTCAACATTTTGTGATGTGCGACTATAAGAGCTCTCACATCTGAATTTCCCGGGAGGCGAAACTCCGAAGCTCATATATATATGCTAAGCTCGTTTCAGGGTTTTGCAAGTTGGGATTTCGCGATGTGCGATGACAAGAGGTCTCGCATCTGAGTTTCCCAGGAGCTGAAACTCCAAAGCTCATGTATATACGCTAAGCTCATTTTGGGGTTTCGCAAGTCAGGATTTCGTGATGTGCGATGACAAGAGGTCTCGCATATGAGTTTCCCGGGAGTCGAAACTCCAAAGCTCATATATATACGCTAAGCTCGTTTCAGGGTTTCACAAGTTGGGATTTTGCGATGTGCGATGACAAGAGGTCTCGCATCTGATTTTCCCGGGGGCCGAAACTCCGAAGCTCATTTATATATACGCTAAGCTCATTTTGGGGTTTCACAAGTTGGGATTTCGCGATGTGCGATGACAAGAGGTCTCACATCTAAGTTTCCCGGGAACCGAAACTCTGAAACGATAATATATGTATATATATATCTATCTATGAGACTAAGTTTATTTCAGGGTCTCACAAGTTGGGATTTCACGGTGTGCGATGAAAAGAG